>JAVCKW010377578.1:0-23017 GCA_034780715.1 Peltospira delicata | reverse complement strand
ATCAAGCCTCTATCTTCCAATCGCTCTTGGATACCTTTTTTTAGAGAAATCTTTAGAAGCTAAACGCTATTTAGATGCTTTGTTAGCAAAAAATCCAAAAGATTGGAAGCTTCATCTACTAATTTCAGACATGTACAATCTATACAAAAATCCTTACGCAGCAAACTCTCATCTTCTAAAGGCATGGTTGTTTTGTCAAAAAGATAGAGATGCGAAAAAAGATAAAAATAGTTATTTTGATTATCTTAGATTGGCTTTGCACTTTGATAGACAAAATGCAAAAACATACTTAAAAGATGCAGAGAAAAAACTTTCAAAAAAAGAGATAGCAACCCTTAAAATAGGTATGTTGATGCAGATGGATGCGATAGAAAAGATAAAATTTATAAAAGAGAAAAACCATATAGATAAAGATTGGTTAAAACTCTTTATAGCTCTAAAAAACAAAGATTTAAAAACTATAAAAAAGTTAACAGACAAAAGTGATAAACTCCCTATAAATGATAAAATAACAGCACTTTTTAAAACCCAACAAAATAAAAAAGCAATCAAAGAGTTGAAAAAAGCGATAAAAAATAACCCTAATAACAACGACTTAAATATCCAACTCATACAACAAACAATATCAAAACAACCAACTTTAAAACTATCTTTAGAGCAGATAGATAGAGGTTTAGTAAGATACAATCAAACTGACATCGATGTAAAACTATATGAAAACAACACCATAACAGCAATACTACAAGCCCAAACATCAAACAACTTACAAAAGAGAGATAACCAACTCTCTCTTGAGCTTATAAACTCATTTAAAGATACAAAACTACACTTCAAAACTGCAATAAGAGAGCGAAAAGAGATAGACAATATTTATGAGTTTAAATTAAAACACAACCACAAAAGATGGCAGATAAACTCTACACTATCATACAACAAAAAAGATACAACAACAAACTACCTACTCTTACATGGCAAAAAAGATAGTATAGATATAAACATAAACTATCAAGCTACAAAAAGAGATAACATCCTAGCAACATACAGATATGACAAATATAAAGATAACAACAAAACATTGGGATTTTCAAACTTTTATGAACTAAGCTATAGACACACCATCAAGTTTGGATACCCTGACATCTACTATAAACTCTTCTCCTCTTTAGAGTGGCACACAAGATACTATAGAGACCTACTACAAAAAGGGTATTGGCAGACTGGTATAAACATGGGAGTTGGCAACAGTGCAAAAGATAGATTTGGCTGGGGATTAAAACCTTATATAGATACAACACTACTATATAACAACAACTCACACTTGGGATATAGCATAAATCTAGGAGTATCTAAAAAAATCTATAAAAAAGATATAGTTCAACTAAACGCAACTTACGCAAATGGCATCTCAAATCGTTTTGATGAGGAGTATTTTTCAGTTGGAGTTGTTTATAGGTATTGGTAATTGTACTCTTTTTGCTGAACTAAATGCCCATTGAAAATTGTATCCTCCAAGCTCTCCTGTTACATCTAAACACTCACCTATAAAGTATAAATCTTTTACAAGTTTACTCATCATCGTTTTTGCATCTATCTCATCTGTTGATATGCCTCCACGAGTCACTTCTGCTTTTGTGTATCCAAAGTTTCCAGCAGGAGAAAATGTATAACTCTTTAGATATGAAAGTTTTTGTTTATCTTCGCTGGTTAGTTTTGAGATGGATTTATCTTCCAATCCTACATGGATAAGAAACTCTTTTATAAATCTTTTGGGTAGGGGTAGAGCTGATGATATAAGTTTGTTTGAGTTTTGATACTTTTTTAGTTTTATTTCTGGTAAAAAGTCTATCTCTAAAGCACCTTTTTGCCAATATAAAGAAGCATTTAAAACAGCTGGGCCACTTATACCTTTGTGTGCGAAAAGTAGATCTTGCGTAAAACTTTTTTTTGCAACTTTTATCTTAATTTTTAAAGATATACCACTAAGGCTTTTCATCCAAAACTGATCTTTTTGAAGTGTAAAACCAACTAGAGCTGGTGAAGTTTTTTTTATAGTGTGACCAAAACTTTGTGCTATCTCATAAGCTATTGCAGAAGCTCCAATTTTTGGGTAACTTAACCCTCCAGTTGCTACTATGAGTCTTTTTGATTTAAAACTTCCAGAAGATGTTTGTGTTAAAAAATCTCTATCTTTAGTAACTTTTATAATTTTGTGATTTAAAAATAGTGGTATATCTTTTATCTGATTTTGAAATAGTTGTATCATCTCATCTGAACTCTTTTGACAAAAGTATTGGTTGTTTTTTGTCACTTTTGGGTAGCATCCATGGGAGTTTAAAAACTCTAAAAGCTGATGTTGGTTGAAGTTTGACAAAACCTCTTTTACAAATAACTCATCTCCAAAGTAGTTACTTTTATCTACAAACTCATTTGTTACATTGCACTTGCCACCACCTGAGATTTTTATCTTTTGGGCAATTTGGGAATTTGAATCTATAATAGAGATATTTTTATCTTTCAAGCAAGTTGCAGCCATCAAGCCACTTGCACCTGCACCAAGGATAACAACATCATAAATCTCTTTCACCTCTTAACCCGTCCACCCCAACGAAAACGATTTTTATAAAATCCTCTATCAAGATTTGAAGTTGTTACAGAGTGGGCTTTTCCACTAGAAGCATGGATAAAGCGACCATTTCCCATGTAGATACCACAGTGATTTATATGCCCTTTTAATGATGTATCAAAAAAAACAATATCACCTGGTCTTAACTGATGTCGCCCTAAATGTGATGTAAACTTTGACATATCTCTAGATGTTCTTGGTAGTTTTTTTCCAATAGCATTTTTATAAACATAACCAACAAAACCAGAACAGTCAAATCCACTATAATCACTACCACCATAAACATATGGAGTACCAACTTGGGCAAAAGCTAAAGACAGAAGCTTCTCCGCATCTTCATCAACTAAAAGATCTTGCGTACTTAAATCAACTACTTCAGGAGACTCTTGCGTCTCTTCATATATCTCTACTTGATTGCCGACTGTTTTACTAGGAGGAGTGAAAATACAGCCAGAAAAGAGAAAAAAAGTTGATAAAAATATAATATACTTCACTTCTTCTCCTTATCAATCTTTTAACCTAAATCTTAACATATTTGGCTTATATATTCACAATTTTACCCCAATTTAATTATAATATCCACCAAGGAGATTTTATGAAGAAAATTTTATTTACGATACTACTTTCAACTATCACACTATTTGCCATGGCAAAAAAACAGCATACTCAAAATGGTGGGATTGATGATTGGGATTATAATGCCACAGTTGAAAAAGTTGATGGTGGGAAAAAATCAAGAGTAGTACCTATGACAACCATGGCTAGTGCACCGATGATGAAGATGTCAACAAAAAGCATAGGTTTTTCAGTAGGTGGAGCTAAAGATGCAGATAACTTTTATGAAAATATAAAACATGGCTACCTACCAAAAATAGACTCTATAACTTATGAGGGTGTTTTTTATGACCACTACTTTAAATCACCAAAAGCCAAAGAGTGTAATTCTCTTTTTTGTCCAAGCTATACAACATATATACGAGAAAATATGTTTACTAAAAAGATAGAGAACTTTGTAAGTGTAGGACTTGATTCAAATATTAAGCAGGAAGATTTTGCAAGAAAGAAGTTAAATATCGTTGTTGTTTTAGATATATCAGGCTCCATGGGAGCACCATTTGATAGATATTATTATGATAAAAAAAGTGGAGCCAAACATCAAGAGGAGTCAACTCTTACAAAGATGGAGATAGCAAATAGAGCACTTGTTGGTATGATTGGTCATCTTGGAGATGATGATAGACTTGGAGTTGTACTATTTGATAACCAACCATATAAAGCAAAACCTCTATCACTTATAAAAGATACAGATATTGCGGCTACAAAAAAACATATACTTGAGTTAAAAAGCAGAGGTGGAACAAACTGGAGTGCTGGTTATAATAGCGGCTTAACACTTTTTGATACACTTGATAGTGCTTTAAAAGATCCAAATATATATGAAAATCGTATCATATTTATAACAGATGCCATGCCAAATCGAGGAGAGTTAAGAGAAGATGGACTATTTGGCATGGTAGATAGTGCTTCAAAAAACGGCATATATACAACTTTTATAGGTGTTGGTGTTGATTTTAACAATGACTTAGTTGAGGCTGTCTCAAAAACAAAAGGGTCAAACTATTTTGCTGTACACTCAAACAAAGAGTTTTCAAAACGCTTAGATGAGGAGTTTGATTACATGGTTACTCCACTGGTATTTGATTTGAGAGTGAAACTTTTAAGTGGTTCAAACAAGATAGAAGCTGTCTATGGCTCACCCGATGCAGATAGAGCAACTGGTGAGATTATGTATGTTAACACTCTTTTCCCTTCCCCTACGAAAGATGGAAAAACAAAAGGTGGCGTTATACTTTTAAAGGTTAAAGATGCAAAAGATATGACTTTAGAAGTTAGCTATAAAGATAGAAGTGGCAAAAGTTACAAAAGTAGCCAAAAGGTCTCCTTTTCAAATAGTGCAGATGAGAGTATAAAAAAGGCGGTCATGTTGGCAGATTATGTAACTCTTATGAAAAACTGGATGATTGATATGAGAGCATCTTGTCATGATAAGATAAGTCGAGAGAACATCATATCACTTAAACAAAAATGCATGATTTACCCACCAGATCGTCCATCATATCCTATGGTAAGTAGTTGGGAGAGAAAATCTTGCCCTTTAAAAACAAGTGATGGATATAAAAAACTTTTAACGCTATTTTTTAGTGACTTTGAGTCAAAAACAAGAGAGTTTTCTGATGATAACTTTGATAAAGAGTTAAATGCACTAAAAAATATCATAGCCTACAAAAGCTCAAAAAGTAAAAGTGATGATTGGCAGACACAGAGGTAGATGATGTACTATATAGTTTTAGCACTTTTACTTCTTGTTGTTATTTTTGCTGTTTATAGAAAAGTTCAAAAAAGTGAAGATAAAAAAGAGTTAGTAAAAACACTCTTTTTTATCGTTGCAGTTATATTTTTTACATATATAAGTAGAGTAATATTTGTACATAAACCTACATTTGTTATACATCTTGCACTTGTACTACTCTCTTGGATTGGTCTCTTTTTACATCTTTTTAAAGATAGACTCTATCTATGGATGATTTTTGCACCTGCTCTTTCTACACTATTTTTCTTTGCCATGGCACTTTTTTTCAGAGAAAATGCTTAAATTTTGTTAAAATTATCGATATTTATAAATAAAATGTAACTTTTTTACACTTGTTGTTATTTTTTATCTACTTTTTAGAAAATCTAATATGATATACTACTTCTATATCAAAAATATGGCGATATAAAGAGCATACAAGGAGTTTACAAATGAAAAAAAATATTGGTCTATTGATACTTACATTTACACTTATCGGTTGTGGTGGTGGAGGTGATACAAGTAGCAACTCTCCAGCACAAAATAACAATCAAAACCACTCTTCTATAGCAACAGACAAAGGTAAAACAGATGGAAAATATAACTTATGGGAGTATGTAACACCATCTAAAAGTAAAACAAATGAGTTTATAGAGACAACAAGTAGTGGAAAGAAAAACAGCTATAAAACAACTTATGCTATAACACCAAACAGTGTAACAGAGATTTCTGATTATGCTGCAAATGAGAGAACTATATATACAAAAAAGAGTGATCGTATAACTATATCATTTGAAAAAGACAATAAACCAAATGGCTCTTATGATTTGGATTTGACTGCTGATATTAACGATATTGTAACTGTTAAAGAGTCAACATGTAAACTTACAAAACACTATGATAGTATCAAATTAGGGGATAAAGAGTTTAAAGATGTTATAGAGATTAAATGTGAAGATAAACCTGGATATTATCAAAAAGGACAAGGAGAGATAGCTCAAACTAAAGCCGTTGGTGAAGATGGCATAAGAAGTGTTAGAGTATTAAGTAACTAAAACCTCTTTTTTAAAGGTAACGGTGCTTTTTTAGTATCGTAACCTCTCTCTTTTATATGTCTGTTCATCTTGTCTAAACGCTCTTTAAACGCAGGATGAGTCGCAAAAAAGTATTTCCACTCCTCTCCATCATCAAGTCTTTCAAAAAGAGATGTTGCATCTGAAACACTTTTATAAGTACACTCCATCACATCAAGAGCAAATTTATCTGCTTCCAACTCTGCCGCTTGAGAATATTTTATATTTGATATATCTAAAGTCGTTTTTAAAACACTTCCATAGCTATCCCCTAAAGAGAGTGTAAAAAAGGAAAAAAGAAGTCCAGTTCCTATAGTTTTTAAATGGTGACGATATTTAAAATGCCCCATCTCGTGTCCTATGACAGAAACAAGCTCATTTTGATTTTTAATAGACTTTAACATACCTTTTGTTATATATATAGAACCTCCAGGAAGTGCAAAAGCGTTTAGTTGCTTATCTGGTATGATATATGTTTTTATATCATATGGTAATTTTGCACACTTAGATAACTCTTCTGTTAACTTATCCAAATATTCATCAGATTTTAAATCCTCGATATCCATGGTAGTTGCAACAAGTTTCACTATCTTTTTTTCATACTCAGGAGAGATATTATCAACTGCGTAATCGAGTGAAAGCTTTAAAATACCATAAACTATAAAAGATATTACAGCAAGCACTGTAAAAAGTTTTAACATCTGAAGAAGAAAATTATCTTTTGGTATGTTTACATGCTCATCAGGCAAGTTTGTATTAAACTTCATCGATATATCGCTGTTCCATAAGCTAAAACTTCAACAGCCCCTACTCCATTTTTAGAGTTTTGTGTTATAGAGCTTGTCTCTATTCTAAGGTTTATAATTTCACTTGCATCTTTTGCATCTTCTTTCATGCGAAGTATCGCCTCTCTTCTTGCTCTATCAATAAGTGTCTCATAAGAAGATATATTTCCACCAAAAAAGTTTATAAGTGAAGCTAAAAACTTCTTAAAAAAATCGATAGATATAACAACACTACCATTAACTAAACGAATATCTTTTATCTCTTCTTCATCTATTGCGCGTTTTAACATAATCGTGGGTAAGGTTTTTAACTCCTCTTCACGCTCTCTTATCTTCTTATAGTGTCTCTTCTCAATAACAGTTCCTGAGATATATCCAACAACTAAAAGTATCAAAAAGATACCGATATTTGACATCATCTTAATGTTACCGCTGTTCCATACACATAAAGTTCAGCAGCTCCAGCTGCAACTGATGAAGTCGAAAAACGAACATTTAATATCGCATTTGCTCCCAAAGATTTTGCTTGTTCAACCATCCTTTCAACTGCTTCCTCTCTTGATTCTACCAAAAGTTCTGTATACCCTTTTAACTCTCCACCAAAGATATTTTTAACACCTGCCATCATATCTCGTCCTAGATGCTTCGCCCTCACAGTTGAGCCTGAAACTACACCAAAGTGTTCTACTATCTCTTTATTAGGTACATATTCTATATTTGTTATTAGCATTTTCATCCTTTTATGAAAGTATAACAAAAATAGGATTTTAAAACATTTGTATATTCATTTTTCCCAAGAAATGGCGATATAGAGGAAAGTATTTTTTTCAAAGTTAGATAAAAATATACCAAAAATTAAATTACTAGCATATTTGTAGCTAAAAGTTTAATAATTTACAATATTAGGAAGTATAGATGGCACAAAATAGAAAAAATCAAACTTACAAAGATTTACAATCCTTGTTTCGGCTCTTTTTAGCAGGTATATTTATCATAGGTGGATTAAATTATCTTTTTACAGACATGATAGAAAATTTAGGACAAGAGACTAAAAATCTTCAAGTAAAAAAATCTATAGAAGAGAGAATAAGCCAAAAATTAAACTCTGCTAGAGATGACTTTTCACAAATCATTCTCTCAAATGGTGGAAAGAACTTTCAATATTTTAAAACAAATATTGAAAACAAATTACATCAAATAAATGACTACAGTACAGTTCTTAGACTTGGTGGAACACTAAAGCTTGATTCACAAATACAGCAAAATATAAGCTATCAACCTAAACTTTATAATAAAAAATATGACAATTACAACATACTATCACTGCATAAGTTCCAAAAAGATTTAGCTCAACTTCAAAATTATCTAACTATTTTTTATAATAAGATTGATAGTGAAAATATAAACACATATATAAATAAAAATAGACCTGAGGTCAAAAAAATACTAAAACAATTTGAACAGATAACAAATAATAACAATAATGCACTAAGACAAACTATCTATCAAATAAAAAGAATAGAGACAGAGATAATGATAGAAAAAGAGAAATACACAGGTTATGAACTATTAGCTATCATATTTGTTATAAGCTCTTTATTATATCTTAGTAACCTCATCAGCAACCAAATACTAAAAAATAGTGACTCACTAGAAGAGTCAAACAAACTAGCTCAAGATATGGCTGAAAAATCAAAACAGGCAAGTAAAGCAAAGTCAGAATTTTTAGCAAACATGTCCCATGAGATACGAACACCACTAAATGCCATACTAGGTTTTATAGATTTATTAAAAGAGAAAGAGCAAGATAGAGAAAAATTAAAATATATAAACACAATACAGAGCTCTTCAGCTACACTTTTAGGAATCATAAATGATATATTAGATTTTAGTAAGATAGAGAGTGGAAATTTAAACATAGAAAAAATCAATTTTAATACACATCAAGAGTTAGGAACAATTGCTGATTTATTTCGTGCGAAAGCATCAGAAAAAAGTGTATCACTATCTTTTCATATAGATGAAAATTTACCAAAAGCATTAAAGTCTGATCCACTTCGTATAAAACAGGTAGTTGCAAATATGCTCTCAAATGCTATAAAATTTACACCAAGAAATGGTCGAATAGAGCTTTTGATGAACTATACATCTAGTGGAAAACTACATGTGAGTGTAAAAGACAATGGTATAGGAATAGCTGAGGATAAACAAGCTGATATATTTAAAGCTTTTTCACAAGCAGAGAGTTCTACTACAAGAAAATATGGAGGAACAGGTTTAGGACTTGCTATAAGTGCAAAACTTATAGCTATGTTAGGTGGAGAGTTAAAACTAGAGAGCCAACTAAACCATGGAAGTCGTTTTTACTTTGAGATACCTGTTGAAGTTGGAGTTTATAAAAAAGAGAAAAAAGAGAAACTATCTGATACAAACAAGATAAAAGGGAAAAGAATCCTTTTAGTAGAAGATAACAAAGCAAATCAGATGTTTATGAGTTTGATTCTTAAAAAATTTGGTCTAATTTTTGATATAGCAAACGACGGCATAGAAGCAGTTGCTTCATATAAAAACAATATATATGATTTAATTTTAATGGACGAGAACATGCCAAATCTCAATGGTATAGAAGCTACAGCACAAATACTTGAGTATGAGAGAGAACAAAACACAAAACATACTCCGATAGTAGCATTAACAGCAAATGCACTCAAAGGTGATCGTGAAAGATTTTTAGAGGCTGGTATGGATGAATATCTAACAAAACCACTTGATAAAGATAAGTTAGCACAAGTTCTTAACGAATTTTTAATACAAAAAAAGGAGAAATCATCATGAATATAGAACATATAGCAGAGAGTTTAGAGTTTGAGATAGAAGATGTGATGATGTTGATAGATATGTTTATTGAAAACTCTAAAGAGAGTCTAATAGAAGGTAGAAAAGCTATTTCTACTAAGAGATACAATGAGATAAAAAATGCCGCACATGCCATAAAAGGCAGTGCAGCAAATCTTATGATGGACGATATATCAATATTAGCACTTGAGATAGAACAAAATGCTTCTCAAGAAAAAGATATTGATTACAATACGCTATTTGAACATTTAGAATTAAAAATAAGTTCGTTAGAGGAATTAAAGGCAGAGGTATGAAGAAAACAAAAATATTAATTGTTGATGATCATCAAGTAAATCGTATGACCATACAGTTATCTTTAAAAAATGAGGGGTATGAATTTTTTGAAGCTTCAGACGGTGTAGAAGCTGTACAAAAAGCTAAAGATATAACTCCAGATGTCATACTTATGGATGCACTTATGCCTGTTATGGACGGTTTTGAAGCAACAAAAAGAATAAGAGATATAGAAGAGATACAGAGAACTCCTATACTTATGATTACTTCACTAGATCATAAAGAGGATAAGATAAAAGCTCTTGAAGCTGGTGTCAATGATTTTATCTCAAAACCTTTTGATAAAGTAGAATTGAAAGCAAGATGTAAATCTTATGCAGATATAAGTTCACTAAACAATAGATACACACTAGCAACAAAAAATAGAGTTACAAACTTACCAAATAAAACTGCACTTTTAAAAGATATATCACTAAAAGAGTCAGTTGAAGAGCTTTTTTTAATAAAAATAGATAACTATGAAACAAATGAAAACTTCTATGGTCCAAGTATAGCACAACATTTGGATATAGAATTTTCAAAGACATTGAACAGATATAAACAGATGATAGGTGAATATACAATTTATCATGTTACAAGTGGAAAATTTGCACTTTTACTAAAACAAGGAAATGCACTAAGTAAATCCATGGTACAACGATTTTGTGCACAATTTTCTGAAGATGTTAAAAAATCAAAATATAGTTTTAATGAATACAACTTTGATGTAAATGTAACTATGAGCTTTTCAGCAAGTTCAAATACACTTTATGAAGATGCAAATGCAATCTTAACAGAGGCTATTGCTCAAAAAAGAGATTTTTTGCTCTCATTTGATGTAATAGACTTTATCAAGAACTCTCTAAGAGAAAATCTAAAGATGCATAGAACAATAAAAATAGCACTTAAGAATGACAAAATATTACCATTTTTTCAACCTTTATTTAATATGCATACAAAAGAGATAAAACGATATGAAGCATTGGTTAGAATGTATGATGAAGATGGAAATCTAATTCCTCCTGGTCCTTACTTCTTAGAAGTTGCAAAAAAAGGAAAATTATATTCAGAAGTAACAAAAGTTCTATTTATCAAAGTACTAAAAAAGATTAGGGAGAATGACTGTGAAATTTCTGTAAATCTATCATCTCTTGATATTGAAGATAGCATTATGAGTGAACATATACTTTCATTGTTAGAAGAGAATAGAGATATAACCCATAATCTAATATTTGAACTCTTAGAAGATAAAGATACGCAAGATTATGAATATGTTAAAAGTTTTATAAATAGAGCAAGAGCATTTGGAGTTAAAATTGCAATTGATGATTTTGGGAGTGGATACTCAAACTTTATAAGAATCATAGAATTTCAACCAGATATAATCAAAATAGATGGTTCTCTTGTAGAAGATATAGCAAACTGCGAATCAAATAGAAAGACTGTAGAAGCTATCAAAATCTTTTCAGATAAAATAGGTGCAAAAACAGTAGCAGAATATGTCACAAATCAAGATACATATGATGTTATAAGTGAGATTGGTATAGATTATGCACAAGGTTTTCATATTGGAAAACCAGAACCTGAGCTAATAGATGAAGCTGAATTAGAACTAGAACTAGTCTAGATATACTCCCTTATTTTTAGGAGTATATTTAGACTTATCATCTTTGGTTTCCTGCAAAAAAATTTCCAGCTAAGCCTAGAGGTACAACAGTTACAAAAAAGAGATACCGTCCTATAAGCTCACTAATCACAGCTCCAACGATGGCAACTCCAAGTATCCATGAGGCGATACTAAGAGCTCCACTTGCTGTAAAAACGATAACTAAAAGAGGAAGTGCTAGTGCAAAAACAGCTAACGAGATAAGTCGCAAGTTTTTAAGCTTACCAAATCTCTCTTCTAGTAGTGTTTTGGTTCTATTAAGCTGATAAAAGTTTGGATGCTCTCTATCAAGATACTTATAAAAGACCGTCTCTTCATAGATAAGATAGATCTGATACATACCAAATAGGAGTGTTAGAGCCAAAATCGCCATAACACTTCTATCTGCACCATCTAAAAGCATCACAAAAGCTGTCAATAAAAAGCCCACATACCCTACTCCAAAAAACCGTTTTGTGGTTGAGCTTCTATCCCATGAAGGTCTTGCTTTTACACGATATATCATCGATTGGGCATAAATTCCATATATACCGATAGCCAACACTACAGCTTGAACAAGGCTCATAAAAACAGCCTCTATCTTTAGAAAATAGAGAACAATGATGATATTTACCCCCAAAGCATAAACCCCCAAAGCCAATGCTTCACGACTAAGCCATGAAGTTTTTAGGTTTTTCATCGCACTTATTGCCATGATAGGTCGTCCAAGATGTAGGGCTGAGAGTGGCAACCCGATAGCTACTGGTAGAAAAACAGCTACTGCCAACCAGATAGTTGGAGCCTCTAAATTAAAGCCAAAAAGGTGCAAAACTTGACCTAAAAACATCGCTAAAAATGCTCCTACAGAGAGTTGGGTAAGTACTGTCATAAAAACCAGTGGAAGCTCTGCATGAGCTGGTTTTAGGAGGCGTTCATCAGCAGGTTTTATGTCACTCTCATCAAACTCCCCTAAAGTATATCGTGTAGTTGGTTTGGTTATAGATATATCAGGCAGATGTGGGGCTACACCCTCTTTAGCCATGCCCTCTTCTAGCCACTCTTTGACATTGACTGCCTCTATCTCAATAGCTCCAGCAGGACAGGCTTGAACACAAGCTGGGGTTTGCCCCTCATCAAGCTTTTCATGACACATATGACACTTGGTTACGATTCCTCTGTCATGGTTAAAAACTGGCACTTCATAAGGGCAGTTCCATGTGCAGTATTGGCACCCTATACAGACATCATCATCGTGATAAACGATACCGTTTTCAAACTTGATATAAGAGTTGGTAGGACACCCTTTTAAACACTCTGGATCGATACAGTGGTTACAACTCATGGAGTTAAAGAGTTGGCTGACATTGGGAAAAGTCCCGCTCTCCATCTCCCCTACTCTTCTCCACTTTACATCGGCTGGATTGTTGTTTTGTTCATTGCATGCCACTTCACAGCAGTGGCATCCAACACAGGCGGTCAAATCAAAGTGAAAACGGTACTGTTCGCCCTCTTTTAACTCTGGTATATCTATCTGATAGTTACCACACTGCATGCCAGTATCTGCTTTATAATCTATAAAACTCTCTATTGGTGTTATCTGCTTCATGGGTGTATTATATAGTAGTTTATTGTAGTTTTATACTATCAAGTGGTTAAAAAGTAACCAACTATACTTTTTTTTAAATCGAACTTAAAAAGTTAATTTTATTATCTTTGCTTCTATTAAATAGCCATATATGGCTAAAAAATGGACAATTTTTGAGTGATGTCTACTTAAAGAAAAACTAATTGATTATTTTTTAATCAACTATCTGCTACATATCTTGACCTTGGTCAATCATATATAATCATAACTATTATATTATTGCATGTGCAATATTTAAATTAAAAGGAGAGAGAATGAGTTTTGCAACTTCTGTTGAACTGCTAAAGTTTCACAATGTAGCTTATACCATCTATGCGATGATTATCATATCTGTTATCGCTTGGTTTGCCTACAACTTGACTCGTGAAACAAAAGCAGAGCCAATAGTTAGAATACCATTTTATCTATATATCGGATTTTTGGTAGCGATGGGTGTGGGGCACCATATATTTACCTACAACACAATTCCATGGGTATCTGAAGATATTATGAGACATAATATAAAGCCTGATAAAACTTTTGAGATAAAGATAGCAAATCACAAGTTTGATATGCCTAGCAAGATGGAGATAAAAAAGGGTGAAAAAGTGCTTTTTGATGCGAAAAGTTCAGATTTGGTTTATGGATTTGGACTATTTCGTCAAGATGGAAGTATGATTTCACAGATGCAGGTAAACCCTGGAAGTAGAAATGATCTTCTTTGGACATTTAACGAGTGTGGTGAGTTTGATGTACGAAGTACAGAGTATGCAGGACCTGCAGGAAATGATATGTTTGTTAAAAAAGCAGTCGTTGTAACTGGCTGTGGAAATGGAGGAGTATAAGATGAGTCTAATGAAAGGAACAAATTTTGATGCTTCAAGCTTAACAGCTCTTCAAAAAGTGACACTTCGTGCTGTTGTGATGAGTTTTCTCTTTTATGGTTTAGCTTCAATTGAAGGTACACTGATGAGGGCTGCTTTGGTAAATCCAAACATACCTCCAATCCATGGAGAGCCTTCTCACTTTTTCTCTATTATGACTGTTCATCCAGTTATCGGTATATTTGGTTCTACTTATCAGCTTGTATTTGCGGCTTTTATGTTTTTGATTCCATACCTTACAAAAAAGCCACTCTATAGTGTAGGGTTAGCAAACTTTGTATGGATGAGTATCACTATCGGTTCGGCTCTTGCTTGGATAGCAGCCTTTATCTGGAGTTATGCACCGCTTTATACACTCTACTGGCCACTTCCTGCTGATACGGCACAGTTTAATGTAGTGGGTGGTATAGTCTTTATCATCGGTGTTGCACTTATCATGATAGGAACACTTGGATTTATCTACAATATCTATGCAACTATCTTTGCAAAGATTGGTGTACATGCCAACAAAACAACCAAAGAGCTTCTAATCTCTGGTTTTGGAATTGACGGACTACTAAATCTTAAAAACAAACTAACTGGAAAACCTCCATACTCAAAAGAGCCAGCACTCTCACTTCCTGTGGTTGCTATCTTTAGAGGAACTGTAGATACATTTTTAGATGCTGTTGTTATACTTGGAGCTGGTATCTTGGTTTTAGTATATCTTATAGCTGATGCTAGTGGTGCTACTTGGGATGTTCATGCCGTGGATGCTCTTTTGTATAAAAACTTCTTTTGGTGGGGACTTGATCTTGTTGCTGATGGATTGGTTCTTATCTATGTGGCTGGTTCTTGGTATCTTTTAGCTACTTTGATAACAGGGCAAAAACTCTTTATGGAAAATGTAGCAAGAGCAGCACTTCTTTTAGAGCTTTTTGTATCATGGATGGTTTGGTCACATCACCTTCTTGGAGATCAAGGTCAACCTGAGATGATGAAGTTAATCTCTGGAGAGATGGTAACGATGTTTGAGCTACTAACTCAAGGATTGGCTCTATTTATCACACTCATGACTCTTTGGAAAGCAAGACCACTTAAAATGACTATGGAGCTTAAGTATCTTTTAGGAGGTCTTTTAGGTTTTGGTCTAGCAGTTCCTGCAGCTATCATCCAAGCTGATATGGGTATGAATAGAGTTTTACATAACACTCAGTGGATTATCGGAGCTCATGTTCATATAGCTTTATTAACTGGTCTTTATATGACTCTTTATAGTGTTGTATATGTGCTTTGGCCACTACTTACGAACAATACAAAACTATTCTCTATGAAGTTAGCAAATGCCCACTACTATTTGCACCTTATAGGTAGTTTAGGTATGGGTGCATTTATGGGTATGGCTGGACTTGATGGTATGCTTAGACGACACTTTTATATGGATGGAGAGTATCAGACATTTATGATATTAGCAGCGATTGCAGCTATCATGATGGTTGTTGCTTGGATGATTTTTATGGTAAATATCATCATGTCAGTTGGTATAAAAGGTCTTATTGAGATTTTTCTTCCAGCAAAAGATGATACAGCAACATTTGGTATAGATCCGCAACCTTCTGTTGTTGCTTCACAAAAAAGATAAAACTTTTACATACGGGGAATTTTTCCTCGTATGGATTTTTTTAGTAAATAGGGGTTTATTAAAAAAATTCATACGGTAGAGATAGGGATAGGGAGAGAAGTTTGTTAAATGAAGATAGGATGATCAATGAGATTTTACATGTTGGTCTTTACGATTTGGTACTTCAAGATGTACAGAGGCTTGTAGGTAAAGAGAAACCAACAGCAGATGAACTAAAAGAGGCGATAAAAAAGGAGCCTCAAATCCTTCGAGACTACATGCAGACAAATGTAGAGTATAACCTAAGCAATATCCATCTAAAAAATATTGATATTGATAAGCTTGATACGAGTGCAAAAGCAAAAGCCCAAAAAATCAACCAAAACTTAGACACCATGCGAGAGATTGAGAAATATACCCTTGATTTTGAGCATAGTTCAACCTTAGTACTTATCTTTTCAGTAGAGTTTTTTGTCCTCTTTTCTGTGCAGTATTTTATCGTGCTTTTAAATCTAAAAGAGTGGCAGTGGTGGATATATGCCTTTTTCTCACTCTCAATAGTAGCTGCTTGGTGGTATGCTAAAAAAGAGCGAAAAAAGTATGAGGTAAATAGCAAAGAGTATAACAGGCTCTATGATGAGACACTAAAGTTCATAGAAGAGTTAGAAAATGAGGGGCATCTTAAAAAGAGTGAGTTATATATAGATGAGTCAGATGAGCATATCTAAACCGATAGAGATCTCATATAGTTGGGATAGGGACAATTTTGAGAAAGCATTTTCAAACTCTTATACTCATCAGTTTAAAAACTCCCCAAGACGATATATAGGGTGGCTTTTTGTAGCTATCGCCCAATTTGGTGTAGTTGCAGCTCTTAAGGGAGGCTCAATCGGACTCTTGATGCTCTCAACTATATTGATACTCTACTGGTATGTGATAAAAAAGTGGCTAATACATCAAAGAGCTATCAAAGCTTATGAGAACTCACCACTAAAAGATAGTACAATCAAGCTTACTATCGATAGTGATGGAGTCAGCCAAGATGGTGCTTTTGTACCATGGAGTGAGATACAAGGAGTTGTACCTGTAGAAGATGATATACTTCTTTACTATAAAGATAAGGCTTTTTATATCCCTTCAAATGCTTTTAGCTCGATAGAGAAAAAAAGTGAGTTAAAAACTTTAGCAAAAGAGAGAGGAAAACTATTTCATGTTTAATCTTAAAAATATACCTATGCTATTTTTAGCACTTTTACTCTTTATATTGATGCTCTTTCAGGCTTGGACATTTTATCTAGGTACAACTGATGTGACATTTAAGAGGCTTCTTGGCAAAGAGAGATACAAAGAGATAAGCGATATGAGTTTAAGAAGATATAAAAAGGGGGCTATCTCTCCACATCTTTTTACTATAACGACAGATGATGAAAAAGAAGTGATAGAAAAGTTAAAAAATGATTGTGATATACAAAAGATAACTTTTGACAAACTACCAAATGAGGCAGAAAAAGCTGATAAAGAGATGGTAGAGGTTATAAAAAAATCACCCTATATCTATCTTAGCAACTCATACAACCTACAGAATCCAAAAGAGGGAAGAATGTGTCTTGTTTTTAGAGATGATACAAAGCTCTACCTCTTTATCAATGGAAACTTGTAATGTTAGATTATATCTATGCTGGGATTATCATCCTATTTTTGATTATCATACTTGTGATTGCCAAAGTTGAGGATGGGGAAGATATGGATGGTAAAGATGAGAGAGAGAAAAAGGAGTAACGATGAAAGGTTTTTTTATATTTTTAGGGATAACTCTGCTTTTGATGGGGGCATATCTATACTACAACATCAAACACCCAACAGATACGATGATAGTAAGAAAGGGAGCATACTGGATAACATTTGAGCATAATGTTACCGATAAAAAATAACTTAGAGAGCAAAAGCTCTCTTGTATTGTTATTGTTTATCCTCGCATACTACAATACTACACTGTTCTGTAAACTCCAATGTCTCATCATACTTGCTTCTTTGAGATTGTTGTACAATATCTGTAGATAGTTCATTTGATTTATTTACAATAACCTCCGTATTTTTAGCTATTTGCTGATTATTTTGTACATTTTTTCTAACATTATTAACAGCTTCATTTACTTTTTCTATATAAGCATACTGAGCGTTTATTGTTTTAGATACATCAGAAACTTTATGTGTTGTCTCTATAATTTTATCTTTTAAATTGTTATATCCATCTATCATTTTCATCGATGAAGCTTTACCATCTTGAGTCATCTTTGTAGCATTTTCAACTTCAACCTTAATAGATTTTGCGGCATCTGAACTTTTACTTGCAAGTGTTCTTACTTCTTGAGCAACAACAGCAAAACCTTTTCCAGCCTCACCGGCAGTTGCTGCTTCAACTGCTGCATTTAAACTTAGGATATTTGTTTGAAATGCAATTTCATCAATAATTGCAATTGATTCCAATATATCTTCAACACGGGAACTTATAGAGTCCATAGAACCTCGTGTTTCATTTGATAAATGTTCACCCTCTTTTACAGAGTTTATGAGAGACTCTATCTGTTTTTCTACTTCTGCCAACTTATTCATGTTTGCTTTCATCGCTTCATTTATACTATCTACTAACATGAAAGTATCTTCAACCGAATCAAACTGCTCAATAGCACTACTATTTAAGTCTGCAACATTTTTAGAGAGCTCATCTGCACTTAGCTGAAGTTTTTTACTGTTATCAACATTTTGTATAAGCATCTGCGTTATCACCTGCTGCATACGGTTTATAGTTTTTTCTATTCGTCCTGTGGCATTTGGTATAGATTTTCTATAGTCACATGCAGAGTATTCTTGAAGTGTATTTACTATGACATCAACATCTTTTCCTATATTTTTCTCTAAACTTTCAAAAAGTTTATTGATAAGCTCAATCATCTTTTGTTGAGTTTTATTTGCATTTTTATCACTTATACGATGGGTAAATACACCCTCTCCAACATCCTCTATAACTTTTGTTACATGAACCATAACCTCTTCTTCTTTCGCCAAATCTTTTTGGATAGTTTTTATCTGTTTATTTACAGCCGTTGCCATGGTTCCTATCTCATCATCATATACTACTTCGATAGGTTCTACTTTTATAGATTTGTCATATAAAAAGTTAAAAAAGTTTGTTAGACCATCTTGAAATTTTTTCATTCTTTTAAATATTAATTTCCTCATAACGAAAATAGAAATAATTGTAGTAACAAGAAATAAAGTTGATATAATAAGCATGGCAGTATAAATCATGTTATATCCATCATTTAATATATCATTTACTATGGACATCGGTTTGCCAATAACAAAAAGCCCTATCTCTTTACCTGCAAAATCATTTAATGGCAATGTCTCATATAAAAAATTTTCATCGTTTATATATGGTTTATTTTTTAGTACATCTATATCTAAAGATTTTACACTTGATAAAAACTCCACATCTGCACTCTTTTGTGCAAGTACATAATGCCCAATATTTACATCTGTAGGATTACTTTTTATCTGATATTTTTTATCAAGTAAAACAATCAAATCTACTTTCTCATGACTTTTCATCCATGGAATAAAAGAGTCAAAACCTAAGATATACTCAGCAGAACCTACATAACTACCTAACTCATCAAATATTGGAACAATTCCTCTTATAGTCATACCAGTTTTTCCAACTTCAGTTGTAACAAATGGTTTATGGTTTTTAACTATGTATGGTATAGTGTTTCTAAATGTTGTTAAATCATCTCCATATTTGTTTGGCTTCCAGCTACGCAAAAAAGAGTGTCCATCTTGAGTATGAAGATGTACTTTAAATACATCAAATTGTGTATTTTTTTCTATATTTTCTTCAACTCGTTTTAAAATAGAGATAGCTTTTTCTCTATCGCTATTTTTAAGTGCATTTGCTAACTCTGTGTTACTTGCAATTGATAGCATATTTGTAAAAGCTACAGTTTCTAAAGCACTATGTTTTTCATTCAAGATTAACTCTAAAGAGTGAGAAATAGTTTTGTATGTTTTTATTTTTGTTTTATTTAAAAAATATCCCATGACAACTGCACTCACGAGTAATCCCGAAATTGCTACTGCTATAAACATATAAAGGACTTTCTTCTCTATACTCATATTATTTAGATTACTAAACATTTTTTAATTTCCTAACTTTTTTAATTTTCAATGTTTGTAAATCGTCTTTTTTTGAAAAAAATTTAAGTGATAATTTAAAATAGAGAGATAAATATGACCTTAATTTATAATTAAATTGATTTATTATAATTTTTTTGATATAATTATTAAATATACTTAACTAATAGGCTTAAAATGTATAATAACTTAAAGAATAAAACAATACTTTACATAGAAGATGACGAGATTGTTTTAAAAAATATTTCA
This sequence comes from Peltospira delicata, assembly GCA_034780715.1. Lineage (NCBI taxonomy): Eukaryota > Metazoa > Mollusca > Gastropoda > Neomphalida > Peltospiridae > Peltospira > Peltospira delicata. Next base: position 2,819 of record JAVCKW010377578.1, on the reverse strand, counting down.
AAACTTTTAGGTAATTATTTTGCCAAAATTCACACTGCTGCTGATGGTGAAGAGGGGTATAAACAGTTTGTAGATAAACAAAATGAGATAGATTTGCTTATCGTAGATATAGAACTTCCAAAAATAAATGGGATAGAGCTCATCAAAAAAATTAGAAAACTTGATGAAGAGATTGCGATAGTTGTTGTATCTGCTTATACTAAAACTGACTATCTTTTGGAGTCTGTTGAGTTAAAATTAGATAAATATTTAGTAAAACCGTTGACATCAAAAAAACTACACAAACTTTTACAAAAACTTGATGAGAGCTTTTTGGGAAATGACAAATTTGAACTATCAGAAAATGTCATCATAGACAAAGTATTTTCAACTGTAACTACAGATGGAGAGACATCACCGTTAACTCAAAAAGAGGTACAGTTTTTAGAGACACTTGCAGTAAAAGGGAGTGTTACTTACGATGATATTGATATATTGTGGGTAGATCAACCCCCTACTCCTGATGCAATCAGATCATTTATAAAAACAATTCGCAAAAAACTACCAAAGAACTTTTTGAAAAATAGACAAAATTTGGGATACTACATAGAGACTTTTAAAGCATGAAATATGAAAAAATATCAAAAAAACGATTACTTGCCATAATCGTTTTATTTCCACTTACTGTTTTACTTGTTTATGGATTTATGTCATACCAATTTTTTTCATATCTGCAAAAAGATGATATTGTAAAAGAGGTTAAAAACTCTGAAAAAAGTTTTTATGAACTAGAACAAGAGAGACTAAAAGAGAAAGTAAACGCCCTTACACAATATATAAACTACTACGATAGCAAAAGTAGTGACAAAGCAAAAAATGATATTAGAAGTTTTGTAAATGTCAGTGCACTTACAGCAAACAATCTCTACCACACATACAAAGGCAAACTAAAGTGGAAAACAATCCAAAAAATCATACTCGCATCCCTTAAAGATTTAAAATATACAGATGAGTATGGACATCTTTTTATCATGAATAAAAATGGTTTCTGTTTTCAACACTTTGATAAAAGTTTAGAAAATAGAAATATATTGCATATAAAAGATGATTATGACAAAGAGTTTGTAAAAGAGTTTAACCAAGTTATAGAAAACGATGGAGAAGGCTTTGTTGGATATGATTGGTATAAACCAACAGATAGACAGTATATGTACTACAAAATCTCTTATATCAAAAAATTGGATTGTTATAACCTATATATCGGTGCTGGAGTCTATATAGATGATATGCAGATGCTTGTAAAAAATGATATTTTAAAGTATCTAAAATCAAACTCTACATTTAACGATGGATACTTTTTCATAGTTGATAAGTATGCAAATATGGTCTTTCATCCAGAGGGTAAACTTCCAAAAAATCGAAAACAGTTTAAAAAAACAGGCTTTTACTTTGATGCTGAAAATATCTACTATGCAAAATTTATAAAAAATTATAACTGGTATGTAGTAGCAGCTAGAAGTTTACAACATGTTGGTCAAAATATAGAGAAAAAGAAGAAGAAAAAGACTAAAAAACGAGATGAAGATAAAATCAAAAATTACTATAAACTTGCTGCTGCATGGTTTATATCTATGCTTCTTTCTATCACCCTATCACTTGTTATATACAAACAGATTAAAAGTTATGAAAAACAGATAAATCAGAGTAATGACAAGATGATGTTTCAATCAAAACAAGCCCTTATCGGTGAACTTTTCAGCATGATAGCACACCAATGGAGACAACCAATAAACAAAATTGCCTCCATCGTTGCTCTTCTTAGATTTGAGTTAGAAAATGACCAAATTTCAAAAGAGGAGATTGATAAAAACTTTGAAGAGATAGAAGATAGTGTTGAGTTTATGAGTGAGACAATAGATGATTTTAGAACATTTTATAAACCTACAACCAGTACGAAACTTGTAAACCTAAAAACTCTTATCATCCGTTCTATCTTTTTCCTCAAAAACTCTATCCAGACACATGACATAAAGATAGTCAAACAGCTAGAAGATATAGAAATAGAGCTATATAGAAATGAGTTTTTACAAGTTATGTTAAACCTTATAAAAAATGCAATTGATGCAATTGGAAATCAAGGTGTAATTCTTATAAAACTTTATAGAGAGAATGAAAAAGTATTTATCACTGTTGAAAATAGTGGAAAAAGTATAGATGAAGAGGTAATGAAAAAGATATTTGAACCATACTTTACAACTAAAGAGGAGTCCATGGGACTAGGTCTTTATATGACAAAAATTATCGTTGAAAAACACATGAAAGGTGAAATTTTTGTTGAGAGGTTAAAAGATGGTACTAAATTTACTATAATTTTATAACTAATCTTACCTTTTATTTTTAATTAAATAGGTAACTACGCATTTTCTTCTCGGCAGGGATAATATAACCCTATAAAAAGTGTGTCAAATTTTTACTGTCTACTTTAATGCCAGCCTGATCTTTTCCGGGTAGCTAATTCCGTCTGTTTTAAGGCGCTTGTATTCGGCATAGACCTTTTTGACGTAATTTTTGGTTTCCTTGAAAGGTGGAACTCCCTTGTATTTGTCTACATTGCCGGGGCCGGCGTTATAGGCGGCAATCGCCAGCTTGTGATTGCCCTCATATTTCTTGAGCATTTGCGCGATGTACTTGATCCCGCCCTGAATATTATGCTCGGGGTTCCAGGGGTCACTAATTTTAAGTTCCAGCGCCGTTTGTGGCATCAGCTGCATCAGGCCAATTGCGCCAACATAAGAATGAGCGCCTTCATTAAAGCAGGATTCCTGACGCACAATGGCGTG
>JAVCKW010374247.1:0-10622 GCA_034780715.1 Peltospira delicata | reverse complement strand
GCGATCAGGTTTTCGAGTTTCTCCTGTTTTGTATTAAGTTCCAGTGTAAGTTGTTTTCGTTTTTCATCCATCTCCGCAGCGAAATTTTCTCTTGTTTGCTGTTGAGCCTCCAAAATGGTGGCCAGTTTGGCCGCCTCCTTTTCAATACCATACAGTGTCTCAAGTTCGGCCTGCTTGATTTCAATTGCCCTGTTCAGATTTTTATATTGTTCCGCTTCCGACTGAATCTTTTGTGAGAGTGTAGTCAGTTCATCATTTATGGATAATTTAAGGGTATGGATCCGAGTGACGAGATCAGCGTTAACCGTTTGGTCGGCGTGTTGTATAGTCTCCGTCTTTTTGGCCTCTTCTTTGATTTTTTCAGGATTGAGTTTAGCCTTTTCTTTTTCTTCCAGCTTTTTTTGCAGGTGGCGAATGATTTCCAGCATTTCTTTTTTTGTATTTTTCATACTTGCTTCTTCAATCATTTTTTATCTCCCGGCGCCGAAATTCGGCATGATGATTTGTCAGTGGGAATACTGAAGGTTCGAGCCCTGGGAATTTCCTTCCACCATTTTGACGATTCAATTTTTAATAATAGCAATGAGTGAATAATGGCGCAACCAATAAGGGGATTGGGCCTGATCAGTTTGCGGCAGGAGTAATCCATATTTTCACCTTACAGCGCATCTTCCGGCATAAAAATGAACGAGGAACCGGCTTATTGTTCGAGTCCGCACCGGATGATTTGGGCAGGCCATGGAAAAACCGAAATAACGATCTAAGCATCTTACTGCCGTATTCCTGTCATAAAAAAAATAAGAAAATTTCATGGCGGATTGTAGGTTCGCTTGAGTGGATCGAAAGTGAACAAATAGCCGGTGTTTAATGTCTGTTTTCGTAAAACTCAACCAGACCTACACTATTCACAATTTTTAGGGTTGCGGGTGCAAGACCCGCCTTAGATTTTACGAAGCTTTCGCTCCATTTTATGATACTGGATATCCGCTTTACTCAAGGTTATACGACATGCTATATTGAGCATGAGCTATCTCGTAGCACCGCTCTGCGGTGCTACGACACCTGTGGAGAGTGCTATCATCATTACCCGGAAGTGGTGATAGCCTATATAATAGGTAATCACCGGGAGCTGGGATATAACAGGCGCAGAGCGCCCAAAATTACGTAACACCGCAGAGCGGTGTTACGAGAGCTATCGGGAACAACGGACTATTCGTCACACTTGAGTGCTGTTGTCGGGTGTCCAGAGAATGATTTGGTCGTGTTTCGGGTTGGATTCCCGACCAACCGACTTAAGGAGCACTCTTTTTCTTCGAAATAGCAAATATTGTAAAATTTTTTAATAGTTTGATGTGTTAGTGGCTAATTTTTTTATATTCATTGTAAGGCCATAGAGTTATATCTCTCCTTTTTTTGCTTTGAAAAATTTTTAATTAGCTGATTTTTTGGGCTATTTACTCGTCGTGTATTTTTTTTGTTCTACGTGGTTCGTTATGTGCAATATAATAAATCGTTATCGTATATTTTTGCAAAAGGATGATATATGCGTTTGAAAAATAAAGATGGTTTTACCCTGATTGAGCTTGTCACCGTTGTCTTGATTATTGGTATCATGTCGGCAATAGCTGTGCCTAATATTCTGGCTTGGCTGCCCAACATGCGGCTTAAGGCAGCGGCAAGGGATGTGTTTTCTAGTATGAAATTTGCTCAGGTGGAAGCAGTCAAGCAAAATCAAAATGTATGTGTTCATTTTATAACATCTAATTGCTCTTCGTCGCCATTTCCTAGCGGGCAGGGAACCGTCAGGGTTTACACAGGGTCTACCACGCTGCAAAGCGTGGCTATGCCGGCTCATGCCGCATTGTGTTACTGGTCCGGAAGTGGACAGACCACATGTTTTCGATCAAACGGTTTGGTTTTAAACAATAATATCGGCTCTGTAACTATTAGAAACGATAAAGGTGTAGCGTATAGAATAATACTTAGCATGGCCGGTGGTATAAGGTTGGAGAAGTTGTAATGTTATCATTGATTTTTTGGCAGAAAAATTGTTCTGATCAGAGAGGTTTCACTTTGGTGGAATTGATCATCACCATGGTGATTTCAGGAATTATCGCCGGAGCATTATATTCTACCTATCTGGTTCAGCAACATAGCTATATTGTTCAAGAACAGGTCGCAGAGATGCAGCAGAATCTTCGAGCGGCCCTGATGGTGATGAGTCGGGACATCAGGATGGCCGGGTATGATCCTAACGGCAGTGCCGGGGCCGGTTTTAATGATGCCCAGAGAGATGCACTTGCATTATCAGCAGATTTAAATGGGGATGGAGATGTAAAAATCGGGGGAAATGATGACAATGAAAATATAGGTTACGATCTTTATAAATTATCCGGGATTTCTAAGCTGGGCAGATCCACTTCTAACACTACCCTTACAGCGACGGAAACTCCTTCTGGGGCGAATCATTGGGAAATTTTAAGTCATCAGCCCTTAGCCGAAAATATTGAAAAACTTGAATTCCGTTATCTTGACGGAACAGGCTCAGTAACGACTGTTCCTGGAAATATCAGGGCTGTCCAGGTCTCCATGCTTGCGCGGGCAAGGCGGCCGGATCAAAAGTTTACCAATACCAAATTGTACTGCCCGGCCTCTCACCCAAATGCCGATTTTACAACTACACCGCCGCAATGCAAAGACATAAGCGGAGCCACCAGTGCATCTGCCACCTGGGGGCCGTACAATGACCATTTTCGGCGCCGGTTGCTCATTACCACCATTCAATGCAGAAACATGGGGTTATAAAATGGCTGGTCAAGAAAAAAAGATACACAATGAAAACGGTTTTACCCTGATCGAAGCGTTGATCGCCCTGTTTGTGTTGACTATCGGTGTGCTGGGCATGATGACCCTGCAAACCACAGCCATTCGGACCAATTATCAGGCTAATACGATGACTAACGCGGTGAGTCTTGCCACTGATCGACTAGAACAGTTGAGGGCGCTTTCTTTTAACGCGGCAACTCTGAATCCTGCCAACTCCCCCTATAAAAATATCGATCCGGTAACAGGTTCACCTGTTATCGTACCCGGTTATACCGTTACCTGGACGGTGACAGCAGCACCGGCTCCCATGGCCGGGAATGCCAAGGATATTGTTATTACTGTGAATAGGCCACAGCCTTTTCGTCCCGTGATCTTTTCATACAGAAAATTTCGAGATCTATGAGAAAGAGCAGGCAATTACATATGAGAGTGAGATTGTATAGATGGATGAATTTCCTAATGAATTGGTCACGACCGGCCATCGTTCAGAATGAAGAGGGCTTTGTTCTTGTCTTGGCCATGATGATTATGGTTGTTGTCACCCTGCTTGGCCTGGCTGCAACAACAACATCTGTTTTTGAGATAAATATTGCCGGCAATGAGAAATGGTCTCAGGAACAATTTTTCCAGGCCGATTCCGGCATCAATGAGTTTCTGGCACGAAATGTCAGGCCGAGGAATCCTGTAGATCTGGCATATAATCCCTCGCATCCAGGTAATCCCTCGCATCCAGGAGGTGCTCCACCGCTTACACTACCGACCACCTGCTCGGTGTTGCAGAGATATTCCTATACGTATTTTTCTTGGACCGATCTGCCGGGAGTCAAACTTTTCTATCTAAAGAGAGATAGTGGTGCCGGAAGCAGCGGACCGCAAGTAGTAAAAATTATGGCCTGCGCTCAAAGGGGTAATACCGTTGCCTCGATCACCGCCGGTATTGAAGTTGGGTTGCCGCCGGGAGCAATACCAAGTCTCAACAAGGTGGGATATAACCCATAATGACGAAAGAAATTTTTTTCCATTTCTTTAACCGTACCGGAAGTCGGAAGACAGAACGTAGGTCCGCTTTCGTTCCACAAAAGCAGACCTGCATCATGGCGTTAAAGTTTCCAATTATTTAACATTGAATACGAAAATATCAGAATGAATGATAATAACTAAAATTCGCCTCTTCCTCAGTGTTGGTGATAATATGAAAAGTATAGGCAAAGATTGTTCGTGTATTAGTTGTCTCACCCTTTTGGCATTGTTGGCCGTTTTTACCGGCCCTGTCCCTGTTTTAGCCACCGATGATGTTGTACCGTTTTTTGCCGGCCGCACCGGCTCGCCCAATGTGATGATCCTCTTCGACAACTCAAACTCCATGCAGGATTCTCCCTATTTCAGGGCAGACGGTAATACGTATAAGCCCTCTACCTATTGGCGACGGGGCGTTAAAATTAATCCTGATTGCGATTCGGGTACACCGGGTGAGCAGCCCTGTATCGACGAGGATTCCAATGGTAATATTCTATACAATCAGACAAAATATGTTACCAGCAGTAACGAATTAACTCTGCCTGGTCAAAATCCGCCCAATCTGCCCGGTTTGAATACCACAGATTCTGTGGTAACAAGTTTTGCGAGTCACCACTGTCCTGCTCCAAATGACTCGTTGATATGCAGTAAATATATATACGACAATCATGTTGACTGGTCGCTTGTTGCTGATTGGTCTGATTTTGTTCCCTACAGGTATTGGAAAATAAAGATTACGGATACAAACGATAACACCATTCAAGTTCGTACCATTGATAGCCGATACAGTCCGCATGAACATTGGACAGTCTACGAAGATGATTTACAGTATAATCCCAACCATTCCTACACCTATGAAATTGTCGGTGGCGCACCGGGAGAAGTTACACACAGGCATAATGACAATTTTGATCGGGTGTATGATCGGAATTTTGACTGGTCTGTAGTGGCGAATTGGTCGGACTTTGAAGCCAATTATCGTCATAAGATCCTTGAGGTCTACGCAGGTACTAACTCGGGATTACGACGTGAAATTTATAGTAGAGATAAGGATTATGGTTTTTGGCGTGTAGCTGATGTTTTTCCCGTGCCCTGTGATGACACGACCAGGTACCGAATCCTTGGAACTGCCGATGATAATAAATATGCCCAGGGTGGCAACCATCCTGATTCTAAGATGTACCAGGCCAAGCTTGCCCTGCAGAAGTTTCTTTCCTCCGGCGCCATTAAAACAACAGAGACCGATGCTGATGGAAACACAACGGATCGGTATCTGATGAACATTGGTTTTGCGACTTTTCTTCAGGCTCGGGTTCCCATTACCAGAGCGAAATATTATCGTAAACGAGGAGTTGAACATCCTGATTTGTTCAGTTACAAGTATCGATATTATAGAAGTATTTCGCAAACTGAGTACATCCCAAACCAAGACGCAAGTCTTGGCTGCGATAACGACACGCAACATCCCACCAATGCACCGTCAGACGTTGATTTTGATGTATGGGGGAATGCTTATACCAATATGTCTGTCGGAGACGTTGTGGACAGGCAATATCACGAAGACAGATGTGACGAGCAGACAATCCGTTACCGGGTTATGTCCATTACCTGCAGCCGGACGGATTCTCTGCTCCATCGGGTTCGGGTGAGACTTGAGGCGAATACATCATTTGCATCGGATCCTGCCTTGGCGGGCGTTGATCCTGACGGTAATCAGCAATGGGGGTATACTCGGTATACTTGGCGCTATTTTCCGGATAATGGAACACATGACTGTACCACATATACTCCACCGGATCCAGACGGCAAATATCACCAGGTTGCCGATGGCGAATCATGCTATGAGTCATGCCGAAATCATCCTGCCTGGACGGAGAATCCGTACTATGAATGGACGTGGCTCGATACCTGGGGTGATCTTGCCAAAACCGATCCTGCAACACCACAATATATCAATACAAATCCTGCTCCGGTAGATAATTATATTGTCACTCCTTACAAAGGCTATTGTACCTATACGAACAGTGCTGGACATTCAAGTAGAGACTGGAACTGTCCTAATCCTGATCCCGAAAATATATCAGGGGATGGATTTGGCGATTGGACACTTCTTGATCACGATTTGATAAATGTTCCTGTCAACAGCAATGGCGCTCGCAGAGATATCACATCGGAAATATTTGATTATTCGACATATCATTATCCGGGTAGAACGAATGACAGTATCCATCCACACGGGTGGAGTTATAAGAAAACGACAAGAAATCCGGCCTGGCTGAACAGTTGGAATTACCGGCGAGATGATAATTCTTATTTAACTAATGATCATTTTATATATCGATCCGGTTCCAGCTGGTGGGGGTTGTCCAACTGGCCGGACAATATACAACCGGATCCTTATTTTCCTTCTGATTCGGCGGATGATTTTGCAAACTATAAGGGTGATGATCAGGTTGTCTTTGTGGATTTGCCGGTATTTAACGATGCCGATGCACACAAGGGAGATGATGTAGACGGTAATAATATTGCAAAAGTGCTCAACTATATCAGTCTTGCCAGAATTGAATATCCAAAAGATCGACGGTATGTGTGGACCATGGCACCGATCAGCAAGAATGCCCTGACTGTAAATAATTATGAGGACGAAACAGGTACCGGTACACCGCTTGCCGCCACCCTTGCCGATGCACGCAAATATTTAAAATCGTATATGGAACAGGATGAATACAGCCTGGGAGGCTGCCGGAAGAATTATATTATTCTTCTCACCGATGGAACGGAAACCGCTGGAGGCGATCCCGTGGCCGAGGCGTCGGCATTACAGCATCTCGTGGTCAACGGCGAGGAACATCCAGTCAAGGTTTATGTGATTGGCTTTGGCCTTGATGCGGCATCCAAGGTTTCTCTTGATGCCATTGCCCAGGCGGGCGGGAGTGCCTTGCATGGTGACGCACCGGATCAACATTATGCGTATTTTGCTAACAATGTTAGTGAGTTGGTTTCCATCCTGGCCAATGATATCACCTCTGATATTTTAGGTGGATCTTACGGTAGAGGGAAGGCCACATTGACGCCCGGTAGTCAGCAGGGAATGTCCAGTAATTTAGCATTGTATAATGCATATTTTGATTACCCGGTTTGGCGGGGGCATCTTGAAGCCTGGAGCCTCTACCCTGAGGATGTCTATGATGCCAACGGAAAGCTTCTACATCGGGCCGGCTCGCTTAAAGTAGATATCGGCGGGAATAAAATCGGTGAATCGAATTGGTCTGATGGCTGTGGCGGTACGCCACCGTCAGACTCCGGCAGCCCCGATGCCGGTTGCATCATGGCCGAGGCCAATATGGACCCAGGTGCTCCGCCGGATGGACCACTGACAAGAAGAACATTGTATACCACTAAATCGGATGGGAGCAGGATTGAGTTCAGTCCGGCCAATATTGGTACACTCAAAGATTTGGTCAATCCGCCGGTCACGGATACTGATAGTGATGGAATCCCGGACGCCGGAGATGATATAGATGGAGATGGTATTGCCGGTACCGATCTGGATGCAAAGGCAATTATAAATTATATCCATCATCCCGGATTTGACAACGCTAAGTATGTCGGGACCAGGGATGAGAACTGGCCATTTGCCGATATTTATAATTCCGGACCGATTCTTGTAACGGCTCCACGCAAGGCTGATTGTCTTGATACTAACAATGATGGTGTGTTGGATCCTAATTCCTGGCCAAGTATGGATGGATATTGCGTGTTTGCCGAGAATTATAAAACCAGGGAAGGCATGCTCTATTTAGGCACAAACGGTGGCATGGTTGAAGGTATCACCGCGGGACAACATAACGTTCCTTTGACCGGCGGTCGTGAAAAATGGGGGTACCTGCCATCATTTGTTTTGCCGAAAGTCAAGGAGATCAAAGAAGGGCACCGCTTTACCATGGATTTGACCGTCATGGCCAGTGAAGTTGATACTTCTAATGGGCTTGACGGAACCGGCTGGAAAACCATGCTGGTAGCCGGACAGAGAAAAGGTGGGAATAATTATATAGCCCTTGATGTCACGGATGTGGATGATCCGCAACCCATGTGGGAATTTAGTGATGCAAATCTTGGTCAGACGTGGTCAAGGCCGGAGGTCGCCCGTATTGAAATTGCAGGAGTGAAACAAAGTGTATTGATTTTTGGCGGCGGTTATTCGCCAAATGCCGATGTCGGCAATCGAATCTATATAGTCAGGGCATCAGACGGCACAATTTTAAAAGAAATAACCGTTGGTTCTCAGGCAAATAATGTTCCGGGCAGAATTACATTAATGCCATATCTTGTTGATAATTCAGGTCATCTTGTTGATTACAGAACAAATCTTGCCAAGGATCCTGGCGGCAATGATATTTCGTCTGTGCTCGCTAATCGCTACAATTTTATTGAAGTCGGCTACTTTGGTGATACCAGCGGTGATGTGTACCGGTTGGACGGCCTAAACAGTAAGAATGGTGAAACGTGGAATCCCCACTTAACACGACTGTATCACCCCGATGCAGATCATGCGCGGCCGATTTATTATGCGCCGGTGATTACGGATATTAAAACAGGAACGATTGACAATGGAATAATGACCGGATGCGTTAAACGGTATGTTCTGGTAGGCACAGGTGATGAACATTTTCCCATTGCAACCAAAAAAGCAGATCTTTCGCCGATGTTTGATTACTTTATGGAGATAGAAGACCGAGGATATGACGTCAGCGCGGCAGACGAAGGATATCTGGATTGGCGGTTTAGTCTTGGCATGCAGCTTCCCTTAGATAAGTTAGGATTTCTGCTGCAACCTGATGGTTCAAGAGCAAAGAAAGATACCAATAATGACGGGACTGCTGATACCTTTATTTTGTCAAAATATATTTATTTAGCTAACGCAAGCGATGGATATACCATCAATACAAATGGCCAACTGGTGAATAGTGATAATGAAATTGTTGCCATGCCGGGGAATTATTATTTTAAGGATGCAGCAGGAAATCTTTACAGTGACAGTGCACTTACCTTGACGATAGCAACTGCCGGAACATATGTACAGGTTGATACCAGCCTCTGGTTGACCGATGTCTACGGTTGGTTTTATGATTCGGAAGACGGCGTGAAAATACTTGATAGCAGTGGGTATGATTTTGACAATGCTGGCCATATGCTGGAGAACGGTCATCCGATAAAAAGTGACCCGATAACAAATAGCATCATTTCGTGTGATCCCAACGATCCTGTACTCGGTGATGTGTGCATAAAAGTTGTCTCAGATCCGGGTGAAAAAATTCTCTCACAGCCGGTTGGTTATGGTCGCTATATGTATTTTACGACCTATACGCCTGTTGGTGGATGTGCTACCGGAACCAGCTATTTTTATGGTTTGAAAACATCTTCTTGTGAGCCTTTAGGTGGTGCCGGTACATTGAATTACAGTAAGGTCGGTGAAGGATTGGTTCCGGGACTCAGGAGAAGAATTCGTTTGGGCCGGGGAATTAGCCCTGGACCGACTTTGGGTGGCGGCACTGCCTATGTACCTCTATATAGTCCGGGAAATCCACCTGAATTAAATGCGATTCCTGTTACTGTTGGGGAAACCAAACTGAAATACTGGAAACAAAATTAATGTATCTTTTTCCACTGACAGGCAGCACGGTTAGATTCAGTGATGTTGTTATCTTGCTTGGGTGTGAGATAGATTTTTTAGTGTGGCATTGTCTCATAATAATTTTTCCTGAGAAACTCGTTTATGCTTGTAAGCTACCTGGCGTATGAATTTTTTTAATCTTCGGCATGATACATATGGTGAAGGGTAGAAGGGGAGTTGTATGAAAACACTTAGTAAAATAAAATATAGGCATTCCTTGCGCAATGCAAGTGCATGGATCATATTATCGTTCTGTACCTGCCTTCTCTTGGTTAACGGAGCCTCGTTAGCATTTGCGAATATGGGAATAGACGATATTGCACCATCTTCTATCGATGACCGGCAGTTATCTACTAATGACGACCGATTAACCGACTTTATCAGTGGTCCTGTTGAGTCAATCTCTGATTCAATTATTAAAGTACGGGGATTTGAATATGCTTTTTCCATGAATATACAATGCATGGACATGAATGACCGCCCGGTTGATATTGAAGCTGTGCATCGTGGAGATTCTGTCCGTCTTGTCTTTGATGTCCAAACAGATGAAGTGTTATCTCTCACATTGGAGCAACGAGGGACAACCGCACGGAATCCTAACCAATCGTCTATAAAAAAAGGAATTTCGGTGAAAAAGGAAATTTTTTTAGAAAACGGTGTGTACAAATACTAAATTAAAAAAGGGTATTATGACAGGCATGTCATTACAGGAGAAGACATCAAAAGATATCGTTACGATCAATATAGAACTATTGTCCGGGATGAAACAGCGGCTTGATAAGAAAATTTCAGGCAGGCGTAACCATGATTCCATTGTTGCTTTTTTCGATAAAATGCAGCGGGTGATGAAATCGATGGAACAAATGGTTCCAACAGGGACTGTTTGTTTAAACGGCGCACATGAAAGCAATCGCAGCGATGAGAAATTCTTATACAATATTAAACAATTGTTGGACGTACTCCCACAGGATAGCAGATACGCTACAATGGAACAGGTTCCTGTTTATTTTCAGACATCCATTGACAAAATTGTAGCCTATCTTCATGGGGATACGGACTGGCTAACTGTTTCTTGCAATTCCGATACAAAGAGTTTGTTTGAAGA
>JAVCKW010373136.1:0-10622 GCA_034780715.1 Peltospira delicata | reverse complement strand
CTCTCTCTCTCTCTCTCTCTCTCTCTCTCTCTCTCTCTCTCTCTCTCTCTCTCTCTACACACACACATACACACACACACACACTATTTAAATACTTAACTCACTTTATTTATAGTTGTATTGCATTAGATACATGATTAAAGACTACTTGGATAGCAAGATAGGAAATCCTATACTATCACTTTATGGGCTACTCATACCAGTAAGCAGCAAGGTGTTTTTGTGTGTTGTTGTTGTTTTTATAAGCACCATCCTACACACATGACAGTACACACCACATCCATTATTACATCAGCTACACTCAAATGGATTGATCTGATGATCCAATGCATTTTAGCATCCTGCTCTTATTAAACTGGGAAAGAAAAAAAAATCACCAACATCTACCTGCTACACTGTATTCCTGCAGTGCTGAATGCCAAGAGCCAGAGAATGCAGAAAAGTGAAGACAAAAACAAGGTATCCCATTGAAATGTTTATTTTTACCTCGCAATCACAGTTCTCACTTCCCACTATCTCCACCATCTACCTGATGATTTCTGCATTTGTTCATCTCCATGGAGACTGCACTGAAGTGAGCACCATCATGCTTTGCTTGTCTATATGATGTCAATGAGAAGATTATTTTGAAACAAAATTCTTATGTGGCTTGTTTGCACTTTTTGATGAATTGCGGTGAATTCGGAACTGAATATTATATTTAGTTACAACTAATTGCAAGTACAGCATTTGTCTGTCAATAGTAATTCCACTTTATTTTGTACCACCTGCAAGGTTATTCAGGGATATTTATTAGAAGTATGGCTTTACTCATAGACAGGGTGGTAAATATGGCATATATTTGAAAAGTTCAGATAAGATACTCTTTTTGTTTAATGTAATTCCATTTAAAAGTCATGACATATAAATTAATAGCATAATATTTGTATTGATAAGGAATTTGAACTATAATAATTAAATATAAATAAAATTTATGTATCCATAAAATTAATATTAACCATTCAACCTGTACAAATCCAAACAAAAAGATTCTAAAATAAACACCAACCTTGTCCTAGCACTAAACTGTATATCCAAGGAACACTGTCAACACATAAAGGGAATTTTAATAAGGCTATGTGTAAATTACAAGCTAAATGCAAATGAATACTGAGATTTGATTTATTGACTTAACACTGAGAGACCTTGTTGACGATACACAGGGTTTCACCTCAGACTTGTGCTACTGATAATAGATGTTATGTAATACAAAGGGTGAACAAGTCAGATGATCTTATCTGCAGTTTACCTCCACACAATTGAAGGTAATCTCTCAGTAAATAAACTTATAGCCTCACAGTCTGCTTCCGTATTATATCGGTTCATCAACATTGATATAAAATGAGTTCATGTCCTCAAACCTAAACATGAATTAAACGGGAGTGTCTACCTTACTACATGCAGTCAATGGGAGATTGATACCTATCAGGTAGCCACAAGGGATTTTTATAATTAAAATATTTCAGATGTCAATATAACTGTTAATAAAATGTGTTCAGTGCATCATTAAATAAAATGACATTTAAGCAGGTGTAAAGGTTATGGTTATACCTAGTGGTGTGACTAATGAGCAGTCAATATGAGATGAAATCTCATAAAAGAGCTGTTGTTCCAGAATGTGTTGTTGAATCAATTATTTATCCTTATAAAGTAAGGTAAAATTAATAATGCAATGATTACATAAATGGCCATTTCTTAAAATTAGAAACTCATGGTAGCCATAATGCTTTTGTCAAAGCTTTCCTATAGATAGAGGTAAACCTATTTCCGTGTCCATATACTTTTCAAAGTTTCACACACGCCTGCTCATGGGCTCAGCCTCCGACATGGCCATGATTGAGTCAAGGCTCTGGCATGGCTAGTGATTCAGTTGAGGCTCTGACATGGCCGTGATTGAGTCGAGGCTCTGACATGACTGTGATTGAGTCGAGGCTCTGACATGGCCAGTGATTGAGTCGAGGCTCTGATATGGCCAGTAATTGAGTCAAGGCTCCGACATGGCCAGTAATTGAGTCGAGGCTCTGACATGGCCGTGATTGAGTCGAGGCTCTGACATGGCCATGATTGAGTCAAGGCTCTGACATGGCCAGTGATTGAGTCAAGGCCCTGACATGGCCAGTGATTGAGTCAAGATTGACATGGCCAGTGATTGAATCAAGTCTCCGACATGGCCAGTGATTGAGTCAAGGCCCTGACATGGCCAGTGATTGAGTCAAGATTGACATGGCCAGTGATTGAGTCAAGGCTCTGATATGGCCAGTGATTGAGTCAAGGCTCTGATATGGCCAGTGATTGAGTCAAGGCCCTGATATGGCCATGATTGAGTCGAGGCTCTGATATGACTAGTGATTGAGTCAAGGCTCTGATATGGCCAGTGATTGAGTCAAGGCTCTGATATGGCCATGATTGAGTCGAGGCTCTGACATGGCCAGTGATTGAGTCAAGCTCTGACATGGCCATGATTGAGTCGAGGCTCTGACATGACTAGTGATTGAGTCAAGGCTCTGACATGGCCAGTGATAGAGTCGAGGTTCCGACATGACTAGTGATTGAGTCAAGGCCCTGACATGGACAGTGATTGAGTCAAGGTTCTGACATGGCCAGTGATTGAGTCGAGGCTCCGACATGACTAGTGATTGAGTCAAGGTTCTGACATGGCCAGTGATTGAATTGAGGCTCCGACATGGCCAGTGATTGAGTCAAGGCTCTGACATGACTAGTGATTGAGTCAAGGCTCTGACATGGCCATGATCGAGTCGAGGCTCCAACATGACTAGTGATTGAGTCAAGGCCCTGATATGGCCATGATTGAGTTAAGGCTCCGACATGGCCAGTGATTGAGTCAAGGCCCTGATATGGCCATGATTGAGTTAAGGCTCCGACATGACTAGTGATTGAGTCATGGCCCTGATATGGCCATGATTGAGTTGAGGCTCCGACATGACTAGTGATTGAGTCAAGGCCCTGACATGGCCAGTGATTGAGTCAAGACTCTGACATGGCCGTGATTGAGTTGAGGCTATGACATGGCCATGATTGAGTTGAGGCTCTGACATGGCCATGATTGAGTTGAGGCTCTGACATGGCTAGTGATTGAGTCGAGGCTCTGACATGACTAGTGATTGAGTTGAGGCTCTGATATGGCTAGTGATTGAGTTGAGGCTCTGACATGACTAGTGATTGAGTTGAGGCTCTGACATGGCTAGTGATTGAGTTGAGGCTCTGATATGGCCAGTGATTGAATTGAGGCTCCAACATGGCCAGTGATTGAGTTGAGGAAAGAGGGTAACATTTGTCTTTCACCCTTGACTGCACACTGAAATAAGGTGTTATGATTTTGGCATTCAGAACTCTATTTTATTTTTTACTTACACATTTTAAATGTAACTAAATTGATTTGGATGTATTTTTATAAACCAAGTTCTCGTTCTCTCTCACACACACACACACATGTTCTCACTTAAACTTTCTCTCTACCTCTTTCTTCACGCACAAATGCACGCATGCACACACACACATACACTCACACTCACACACACACACACACACACACACACACATGAGCAAGACATCTTAATTATAAAATAACCGTGGATTTTATTGGCAAAGAATATTATGCTCTTATCACCTTTTTTCATATACTGCTCTAACATCACAACATCTACTTCATCATAATCATCCATTTACACCTTGAGCACCACCCTGTTTTCTACCCTCCAGGCTCTTCTATCTTTACACTGCTAACTATTCCTGCGCTAATAAGATAATAGACAAGCTGTTTAGAAAGGCAATGCAAATGGTGCGATTGTTTAAAGGTAGACATCTGTGTCAATTCCGATAAAAGAAGAAGAAGCGAATGAGCCCAGTGGAGAGATAAATATAGCTGGGTATCAGTGATAAAACAGCTTTGATGTTAGATATCGCCTTTATGATCTGGAGAGAAGCAAACTAATGTAGCTGACTCTCCTCACAGAGGCATGCCAGTCATGGTTACATTCGGTTGTAAGCAGCCAAGAGTTAGTAATCAACTGCTCAACTAGTGCTTGTTAAAACTGTAGAAGTCTTCATATCTAGCAGCAAACATATTTAGAAGCAGTCTTTATGGTTAACATTAAAGAATTTTCTGCAAAAAGATGAAATTTTATTTCTGATTTATGCTAGATATTCTGAGAATAAAAGTATATGTACCTTTAAAAATTAATTTTGATACGGAGCTGGAAGGAAAAGATGAAACTATCTCTAGTGTATGCAGATATTCAGAATAATTATAAGTATATGTGCCTTTATAAACTCCTTTAGATTTAGCGCTGGTACCAAGAAGTGAACTAACAATTTAGCACCCTAATGGCTGATAACTAAAACACTATTTCACCAAGGCTGCTGATGGGTGAATAAATTAGTGGATGATAGGAAAATAGATTAATGGAGAAAGAATGGATATATGGATAGTTAGGGATTTGAAGGATAAACGACTGGACACATAAATAAAGGTATACAACAATAAAAACAAAGGTTTAAATATTGCTAAAATCAATACAAGGAATGAATACTCATCACAATTTTGCTCTGAAATGTTGAAATCATGGCTCTGGCAGTAACGTGTTTAAGTGACAGAGATAAGATAAGAAAGTTCTGGTATCCACTGAGTGCCACAGTAATGACATGTCTGTGATGTGCAAACTGGCAGGTCTCAATGACCCAGCAGATGATTCCACTAGTGTCAAGCATGCTATTCAGACTGGACTAGTTGATGTTAGTCTAGACAGACACAGAAAGTGAGAGAGAGAGAAAAAAGAGAGAGAGAGAGAGAGAGAGAAGAGAGGGAGAGAGAGAGAAATGGGGAGAGAGAGAAGGGGGAGAGGGGGAAGCAGGGGGAGGGAAAGGGAGGGAGAGAAAGGGCAGGAGGGAGGGAAAGGGAAGGTGAGAAAGATAGGGAGAGACAGACAGAGAGAGAAAAAGAGAAAGAAAGAAAGAGTCTGAGATGGAAATAATTTGTTTAATTTAATTATTTGTGAAACACATTTACAGTTATATGGCATCAAACATATGGTTAATAATTATTATGATAGTGAGAAAGGAAACTCACTAACACTCTTTCTGATTAACAGCAAGAGATCTTTGATATGTACCATGTTATAGACAAGATAAAGCATACACTTCCCCTAACTAGAACATTTGGAGCACAGAATGGGGGGGAAGCTGCAGGTTATAGCATCAAAAAACATGTTTAATTTCTTACAAACCTCTTGATTGGATGACTTTTGTGATCAACATACAGATATTGTGGCCAATGAAACCATTAAAGTCAACAAGCAGGGTCTGAGATACAATTCATATTGCTCTCCAAGCTAAAACCTGGGATAAACATTTGAATTATGATCACTGAGAAGAAATCAATAAGTAATCCAATGGGAAACCTCGCATATTGTTTATTAGAGTGATGCATTAAATCAAGTGTGAAGGATTGTCCCAGGAAACCATTCCCTCTCATACTGCACATGTCAATATTTCAAATATTAAATCAGCACATATATTTTTTCTTTAGTATTCCTCTCCAAGACATAGAAAACAAGTGGTCAACAAACCCAGGAAGTTCTTGGAATAAATATTATATATACATGTATATAGCAATGAAGCAAGTCATTGTGCTGTAGATCTAAGACTAATCCCTATTGAGGTTTTGCTTTTGATTAAAAAAGTAATAATGCCAATACAACTTAAATTTAAGTGCAATATTATATAAATTAAAAAAAAAAAGAAAAAAAGAAAAGAAAAAAAAAGTAAATAAATGAAATATAAATATAAATGTATATATAAAATAATAATAATAAATAAAAAAAAATAAAAAAAAAAATTTAATAAGCAAACAAATTTGGGGAAAATAATGTATAAATAAATTACTTTTTAAAATAAATAAGTCAGCACTTGAGGAAGTAAATAACTAATTAAACAAACTACTACTGGTAATCTGATTTGCTGTTTTTACAGACCAGTTAGCTGAAGTGTATGTTCAATGTAAGGTGTTTGAATATTACATTGACCAGACATACGAATAAAAAGTTTTGAGATTTGGATATTATATACATTAGAATTTTTATATTAGATAAAGTAAAGTTTTGATATTTGGATATTATATACATTAGAATTTATATATTAGATAAAGTTAAAAAAAATAAAATAATAATAATAAAATAAAGCAGAGTAATTTATTCTGCATTTCAGCAAACACAACACTGCTGATATGGTGAAACTGACAAGAGGGACTGGTTAGTAAACAACATTCCACAGGGAGCAATGTACATTCCTGTTTCAGTGCAGCTACTCCCTTCAGCCACATGCAGACACCACCACACCAGCATATATATCAAATGTAACATAATCACAACACATTATGTGCAGCAGCCGTTCCCAGCATAGGGGTCCTTAATCTTTCATCTAATAACGGCCGTTTAGCCAGCTATGCGAGTGTGTAATATGAAAAACGTTTGCCCGAGTTAATTTGAACATTGTGGGAGTGTAACTGTGGACTGAGGCCTGTCTGCTGGTGTTTGATCTCTAAGCAGACCTGTGATTGGACGAGAAGTGTGCATGGTCGCAGAGTGCAGGCAAATTACCCATCATTACCTAATGGGAGTCGTTATGGAATTGTTGACATGCACAATTACTTCCACTCACATGTTTGTCTTCCACTTGTAAAGCCTGTCTTGATCAATACCCTCGGAGATCTGATTATCTTTTAATTACCCATTAGGCCATGTGCACACAGCCAGGTGTTTGTGGTTTGTTATCTGTAAGGACAGTCTAATATTAGCAGTACTAGTCCAACATAGTAATTTAATTATAATACTATAAAATGTTTTCAAAACTGTTAAAAGCTTTATGTAATACCTGGTACATACAAAATACAAACAATGAAAGCATGATTTTAAATAATTGAAATTATACTTCAAATCTGTATAACTATCCATCCATCCATTCATCCATCCACCCATCATTCCATCAATTTAATTTATTTTAAACAAACCAAAATATCAGGTAAATTGATTTTATAGAATTCAAGCAAAGATATATATTAGTATGACAAGCAAAGATATATATTAGTATGATAACCATTTCAGATCAATGAGCTTATTAT
Source organism: Peltospira delicata (assembly GCA_034780715.1). Taxonomy (NCBI): domain Eukaryota; kingdom Metazoa; phylum Mollusca; class Gastropoda; order Neomphalida; family Peltospiridae; genus Peltospira; species Peltospira delicata. The sequence continues at coordinate 3,448 of JAVCKW010373136.1, read as the reverse complement.
GGGTTTGGATTCCGATTTATTTACTAGGATTTCTCTTCTAATATAAATATTTCTTACGCCAACAACACCATAGCCTGAAATACTTCTTTTGTAGCTGATCACCTCTTAAGAACTATAACATTAAAAAATCCACATATCAGTTCTAACATATTACTATGATGAAGTTTGGAGATTAATATGAAATAATGATACAATTACCCAAATTGCCACCCAGAGGGAAAATATCTAAAAACAAAAACAAATATAGTTTAACAGTAACAGTCTCACTTGTTTTGGTTCTTTGAAAATCAAGGCATCTTCTATCTCTCATCAAATCCTAGATGCTACTCACTAACCCACTTTCATACTCATCATCTGTCTAATCCATCCATTCCTCGTCTATTTACATACTTCTTACAGATGAGCTCAGTGCTCATTTTAAAATATATTATTATACTGGTACTGGACTGAAGGAACAAACACCTAAACAAAAAACAAAAACACATGCTCATTCATTGGAGCTACTATCGTTCCAAGGACAGCATTCCTGAACCTTTACACATACACTAACACAAAAAAAAAAAAAAAAACACTGTGATAAGCAACCATGAAGAAGAGCAAAGAGAAATAGTTGTTTCCATCACTGCAAGAATGCCAACAGTGTAACAGTAAAGCAGCACCATTATCTCAGTCTGACTCCGTCCTATTCCGTCTGACTCCATCCTATTCAGTCTGACTCCAACCTATTCAGTCTGACTCCAACCTATTCAGTCTGACTCCATCCTATTCAGTCTGACTCCATCCTATTCAGTCTGACTCCAACCTATTCCATCCCACTCCATTCCTCTGAGCTGTGATGTCAACCTGTCAGAGCGACAGGCCGATGAGTGGAGACGATCCATCATGTGCACACACGATTGCTCGGATTCCACAGGCCCGGAAATGTCACGGAGCGGCACATTAGCGGGGATCAGGGAATGTCCCGTGGAGCTAACCAGCCAGGAAGTGATCACGCCATTACAGACACACTTGTGCTGGAGCGTGAGGCAGCCACTTGGCCATAATTGGTCTCCACGGAGAGAACCAGCAGAGCAGGGGATTAAACCCCTTAGCAAAACAGAACAGAACAGAACAGAACTTTATTTACAACTCAGGCTGTTATCCAATGTAACCGATACCATCAGCTTTTTAGGGATAAGTAGCCATAAGGGATTAAAACAAAACAGAAGTTTGTGACTTTTAGTGGGTTGACTTGTGCTCTGTGGCATGTGGTATTATTGCATTATAGATTGTAATTTTTGTGTGTGGTTTAACAATGTATTCATCACATTTCTATTAACATGGTACCAATAACAGACATGGTAACACAAGGTTATAGGGTTTTGTGGTTTAAACCTGGGCCGTATGACATGTGGGATTATTGCATTACAGATTATAAATATCTTGTTGTTTGACACTGACATTTGACATCACAAGGGAGATGCATTGATATAGGCATTCATTCACCTATTGACCAATGCCATAAAACATTTAAAATGGGATATTAATACAGTTTAAATGACACAAGCTTTTTGTGTCTAAATAGCTATAATAGAAAGAAAAGATTTTGACTGTTTGTGGTTTGGCTTGAGCTCTATGATGTGTAGGATTACTGCATTAAAGATTGTAATATTTTATTTATTTTTAAATTGTGGTTTGACATTGGCTTTTTAGAATTAAGGAATTAAGACTGTTTATGGTTTGAATTTGAGCTCTATGACATATATGATAACTATTACAGATGACACATTTTTGTGGTTTGACATTGGCTTTTTGTGGCTAAGTAGCCATAAGGCTGTAAAACAGAAACAGGAGGTTGTGGTTTCCTGTGTTTAACTGTGTGCTGTATGACAAAGTACCTATGTGGGATTACATCAATTGCAAACACTGCAGTAGGTTTGTTGCTAGTTATTGTTTGGTGTGGTTTTATGGTGTTGGTGGCTTGACACCGTTTATATGGTATTAACAGCTTTCAGATTTAAATCCAATAGAAAACATAACAGTGAAAAAGTACAGGTTTGTGATTAGTAACTGTTTTATAAATAAAACAAAAAAGCTACGTGTTTTAAACTGGTTTGTGGGGTTTTATATGGTTATTGTTGTTTTATTTATGTGTTTATGAATTTACATTACGGTAATATTAGTAGTTTAAAACTGTGTTGAGTATTGTGATTATGTAATTCCTTAGAAAATATTAGTCCTCTCTCCCCCCTCCCTCTCCATCTAAGTATCTCTTCATGTATGTTTTTGTGCAAACCAAATGCTATCAGACATATGGTTAAGGACCACATAGATAACAAGATAAGAAACCCACTCCTAGCTGCAGGGTTCTTTAAATGCATCTTCCCACAGTACATATCATTACCCTGTAAACAAGTTGTGGAGCACTGGGTGGATAAGACATACTTTAACTGGTCCATAACAAAGAATAAACTCAATGATCTAGGTCATGATTTATCATCAAACTATGTCTCATTCCCTAAAACAACAGTAAGAAATGTTATATAAATATTTAAATTAAATTTGTTGTGGTTTATTGATCTACAGTTATTTGAAATTAAAATATATAAAAATACAGCAACAGAGAGAACTTTGCCACTGTTTTCTTCAATAACGCCAACCATATTGCATTTAAGCCCTTCGATATAATAGCATTAGAAACTAACCAATTTTATGGTTTAGTCACAAATCAATTATAGCTCAACTGTCACCAAAATTAATTAAGTAATAGGTCTTTGACACCACCATGTGACAAACTACGCACTTCACAGTCATTTAACTAGTGATGTTGAAGAGAATATGAAAATTCCATAATTGCTGGGTAATGGAACTTTGTTTTGTGTTAAGTAAACAGAATACCAAAACATATGCTTCATGCTATCTGTTCATCTATTCTTAAACTGGTAATGTGATATGTGATATTTCCACATTGTCACAGGAGGACATATTCTTGACTATAATTTCTGGCTAATATTTAATTCTAACAATGTATTTATCATATTTTTTCTTATAAACATTACACCAATATCAGACTTATGATTATTCAACCAAGCCTCCTGAACTTTCAGAAGGCCTCTAGAATACATTCTACACACAGTTTTATAACAGATCTGTTAGTTTGGTCCAAGAGTTTACTGAGTCAGAATGGAAACCTGCTGCTGCCACATAGGCTACTTCTTCTGAAAAGCAGCAAGGGATATTTTATATGCACCACCCAACAGACAGGAATACACATACCACAGCCTTTGGTACACCAGTCATGGAGCACTGGCTACAACAAGAGAGAGTCCAATGGATAACCATTCCTTTCAGTATATCGGAAACCAGTAAAATGGGTTTCAATCATAATTCAACAGTTAACACACACACACACACACACACACACACACACACACACACACACACACACACACACACACACACACACACA
>JAVCKW010370915.1:0-10626 GCA_034780715.1 Peltospira delicata | reverse complement strand
AATAATAATAATAATAATAATAATAATAATAATAATAATAATAATAATAATAATAATTAAAAAAAAAATATATATATTAATAATAAATGGTTTATGTATAATAATTAAAATTCTGTTATTTGTTTTCCTCAGCAAGCTCACGCCCACTCGGTGCTCAAGGTTCATCACCATAGCAACAAAAACGAAGCCCCGGAGAAAGTGATCAGAGACATCACCATACACAACACTCTGATGCACTCCTGGGCCAAACTGGTGAGTTTATCAGAGATAGCCTAGTGGTGAACACCCCCACCTGACACACAGTTGATCTGAGATCAATCCATGTCAGATAGCCACTAGGGATTTTGTGATTAAAATGTTTCTGATGCTGATATAACTGTAAATATATATGTTGTATGCATTAAATGAAAGTCTTAAGCTATCTGTTAAGTAACACAAATATAATCATGTAACAGATAAAGTACCTAGGTAAAAGCCACATATTCTCTGCTTACATGAAAGTATCTAAATATTTGTGTTAAGTGTATCGTTAAATAAAGCTCTGTCTCTCTTGAACATACAGGGCAAGCTAAACGCTATCAAGGAAGTGTTTTCGATGCTGAAACTGGGTGGACTAAAGCCGACACTACAGTCATATGCAGCCTGTCTCGAATGTTTAGGCCGACAGAAGAACTTCGACGTGGAGATGTGTCACAGAGTGCTGCATGACATAGAGAGAGACGTATGCGCTTTATTTGTACTGTCTCTCTCCATCAGTCTTTCTATAACTGTCTGTATCTCCCATTCTCTGTTGCTATAATTTCGAGATGTGCCACAGTCCTACCTATGTCCCTCTCTATCTATCTTCCTTTTTCTGTCTCGCTCTCTCTGTCTCCCTCCCTCCCTCCCTCTCCCTCCCTTTCTTCCTCCCTCTCTCTTTGTCTCTCCCTCCCTCTCTCTCTGTCTTTACATCTTTCTGTCTCTCTCTCTCCCTCCCTCTCTCTCTCTCTCTAACTTTCTTTCTCTCCTTATCTTTCTCTGTTTCTGTATAATTGTCACTGCAACGTTAATATTTGTCAGAGTCCATCATTACATATAGAGAGACATATATACTATCCGTGTCTTGTCTCTAACATTCTCTTTTTCTGTGTATCTATAACTGTCTATCTATAAAATGTATCTCTTTTTCTATCTTTGTATCTATAACTGTCTGTCTATAACATATAGCTCAATTTCTATCTTTGTATCTATAACTGTCTATGAAATTGTACAGCTCTCATTCTTTGGGTATCTATAACCATCTGTTTATAACTGCTCGTCTCTAACTCTTTCTGTCTGTCAGTAACTGGGTATTGCTCTCTCAGTCTCTGTATGTCTGTCTGAGCCACTTTACCATACTGGCTAACAAGCTATTTAAAAAATAAATACACACTTGTATATATTTTTGCCAATTAAATGTTTTCTCTTGTCTAGGGGTTTGACATACGGGATATTTTCAACGTGTGTACATTCAAGAGAGATGAACAGCAGTTCATTTTGAAGGTGAGCTGATTTTAGTTGTCTTACAAGAATTCAGAAAAAACTTATATTTTAGTAATGTTTTATTATAGAAAAAATTACTGTTCACTATTATTTCGTATTATAGAATATTCAGTGATACGTAACACATACAAAATTGGTGACATACATCTGAAAGAATTATTTCCAAAATATTTGCCTTTGAAAATGTAGACATACTTTATTTGAAAGCTGTCTATAGTTTATTAGTAGAGAGAGGGTACTTCAATAGCCCACCAGTTTCATGATTGATCTAGATTCGATTCTGATAGTAAGCCACACATAATTTTACCAAAATAATATTTTTTCAACCGTGATATAACCGTTAATTAAAAAATGTGTTATGAGTATCATTAATTCTAAAACCAATAAAAATATTTTACGTATATTTCAGGCTCTGAAACTCGTGAATCCCGACTTCGTGCCTCACCCGATCCCAGATCCCGAACCATACCGGGGAGAACTCCTAGAGAAACTCAACTCCAAACTCCCACCTGAACAGGTAACTAGTGGCATCATTTGTTTCTTACTTATTCTGTCTTCATCCTTACAGGTTGAATTGTTTATTATTTAATCCACGTATGTAGCCCAGGGGCCGTACATTGCCCAGGTCTGCTTTAAGGTTTATCAGCATAGGTTTATCAGCATAGGTTTATCAGCATAGGACCAGGACAGATCTCCACGGTTCTCAATGGACTCTCTATAGTGGGGGTCATTTCAGCTTTTTGTGTAATATGGGATTACAGGATTACCATTATAGCATTTTAAGATAAAACAATAAAATCAAGAATCCTGTCCAAATTCCATGCTTCAAAGGACACATTAATTTTTCTTTAGGTTGTAGAAGCGAATCCGTACGCAGGGATCGTACCCACGTCCGAGCTGAAGAAACGCGCGGAGCTGCAGCTGCAGATGGAGCTGAAAGGATCAGTCACGGTTGAGTCGATCGTACGGTCCAGTGAGAGCAGCCCCAGAACTACAGAATACGTGAGTTGTCATAACACTACAGTCAAACTTAGAATAATTGTACAGCCAATGAATATGTGAGTTGTAACATTGGATGGATTTTCTAAACTCATAGTGCTGCCATTATGTATATTTCATTTTAGTGATGACATCACAATGTAATTTGTGTCTACAGCTAGAATAGTGTATGAATACATAAATTCCCTTCAGTGATGATGTCTCAATGTAATTTTGTATATAAGGAAGCCTCGATAGCCTAGTTGTGATTGGGCCTGCCTGTCATGTGGCCAGTCAGATTGATCCCTATCAGGTAGCACCTAAGGTTGTTTACTTAATAAAATGCTGATATAACTGTTAATAAAATGTGATGAGTGAATCATTAAATTAAAAAATATCATGATTATTATTTTATATATAACATTATCTCTTAAGGGGAATGTCATAGTTCTATTTCTTGTACATAATAAAAAAAAAAATATAAAAAAATAGACAACTGAAAAAATAAATAAATCTGTATTTCTGTTTTTGCTGTAGCGTGACCTGGTGGATGGAGTGAAGGATGAGTGGAGAGGGATGCTGGTCAAGTCGTTAGAGAGGATGATCTACACAGTCAATAAGAAGAGCAAAGGTACGACACATTTGTATCCCAACCGCCAGATATTATAAGCACCTTTTTTTCCCTTGGTACCTTAATGATGATTGCACCTGCCTTCGCACAGTCAATCTGAAGTTGTTGCCTGTCACGTAGCCACTATAGTTCTTTTCTAACTAGTTTCCAATGCCAATATAACCAATAATAAAGATGTGTTGAGTGCATCGTGAAATAGTCAAAAAATAAATACATAATTGTTTTTTCTTTATTGTTGATTCATTATGTCAGTGTGCCACTGAATTCTTCTTTACACTTTGAAAACCTCTATGAATGGGATGTAGGTCATTGTTTGAGCATCTGCACATTCAGTGGGTCGATGTGTTGACACTTGGAACTATTTGTAATTGCAGCCAGTGCTCCTCAACTGTTATCCTGTCTGTGAGATGATGCATGTTAAATGTCCCTTTCTGCTAATAAAAAAGAGTAACCTATGTAGTGACAGCAGTGAGCTTCCTTTCTCACTATTAAAAATGGTCCTTAACTATGTGTCTGACACTATATAACAAATAAAATATGTATTGAGTTTATCATTAAATAAAACCTTTCTTTCTTTTTCTCCTTCCAGACGCACACACTCAGACGCTATACCCCTATCTGACGCTGTTACCTCCCTTGGACATGGTGGAGTGCATCATGATGGTAAGTTGTTTTTTATATGTAGCTTTATCGCTACAGTACCACAGTAATTGTGATGGAGTGCAGTGAACACATTTACAGAAAAACATACCTGGATATTTTACTGCTTTGTTTTAAACTTGGAGATAGATTATGGACCTGTTTGTCCTGTATCAGAAGCATATTAATATTTTAATTCCTTCATCTAAGCATTCCCTGACAAACCCACACTAAATTCACCATCATTTTAAACCCACTTTTCATTTGTTTGTTGATCCTTTCATTCAATCATTCACAAACCAACATCAAAATTACCAACCCACATATATATTTATAAATCCATCCATTTTTTCATTAATCCATCCATCCATCCATCCATTTATACAACCATTCATTCACTTATCATGCTTTACATTTCTCTACGAACAGAAAATTTGCTTAACCTATTTATTAGGAGGGAATTGGATATATGTCACATCTGTTGGTTTCGTTTAATTGTAATACGGAAAGTAAACTAACAGATATTTATTAAAGTAAAAACTAACCTGTTAATCATGTGAAATAATGTTTACTGATCAATACAAATTTTTTTAGGAGAAAATGAAAAATGGGTTATGTAAAACTAGATAATTCGTGCACTTTTCTGAGGCCTATATATGTAATATTATTTGATTAATACTTGTAGGAGATGGAGCAGATTTCTCTTGCGTCCGACTCATTCAGTATCTGCATGGATCAGCTGTGTCGCCGGGTGGGGACGCGAGTCTACAACAAGTACAACACGCAGGACAAAGTCCGCAGCAAATATGCAAAAAAGGTAAATTATTATGCAAATATATGTAAATTGTATGCCAGATGCAAGACTACATTGATAAATATAAAAAAGGTACTTTTTATTTGAGACTACATTGACATCCAAGGTCTGCTGTAAATATGCAAAAAAGGTAAATTTTATGTGGAAGAACATTGACATGATCAAAGGTACACATGTAAAAAAAGAGGGTATATTTTATGTCAGTTCATACAACCATAAACGAAATATGTTGAGTTCTTGTTAACTAAAAACCATTCTTTCTTTACAGAATTAAAAGATATCGGGCTCCTCAGTAGCCTGAGATTGATCCGTATTTACTAATGAAAATATTTCTGATGCTGATATAACTGTTAATAAAAGTGTGTTGAATGAATAAAGAAACTATTTAAAAAATAAATAAATAAAAAGATGTCTCTCTCTTCACATAGTTATAAAAGTAAATTGAGTGTCATTAATGTAACATTACTCTCTCTCCTGCAGGTTTCTCGACTGTATGAGAAGTATGCTGACCACTACAACAACGAGACCTTTCCCTTCATAAACCATCGCGACTGCTGGCAGCGGCTGATGAAACAGGCACCAGAGGGCGCTAGTCTGGTGGGTGACATAATTAAAAAAAACTAAACAAATTCCACTCTGGGTGAAATAACTGTGAAAGCCAATCAAGGTTTTTCTACGTAAAGTGTTTTCCAATGCCAGTATAATCTATGCTGTCAGTAATTAAAATAAATATAACTGTGAAAGATACAAGGGAATATTCTAATTAAATTGCTTTCTGTTGACGATATAATAGTTAATAAAAATGTGTTGAGTATGTCATGTTATTAAAATATATTTTAACTCTGTGAAAGCTACTAAGGAATTTTCTAATTAAAATGTTTTCATGGTGGTATAATAATTAAAATGTCTAGAGTGCATTTTCAGATAAAAACTAAATTATTGTTATAACTCAGAGGAAATCAATCTAGCTTGTTTTTGTATTGATAGGGAGTGTTTCTAGAATTTTCTAAAAAAAACACTGGCCATGAATGAAAATTCACAGGATCGCAGGAGTTGATAACTAACCAAAGCAGTAGGGCTACCATATATCATGTTAATATTTTGTTTTATTATATGTTTTTTGTTAGTAATATTTTCTCTTTTAATTCTTTCCAGGATGTAGTTGAGAGACCATGGTCCCCACACATTGTGAAAGCGGTAAGTGTTTTACCTGATGTTTGTCGTGGAGTGCATGAATGCATGTGTGCTCTGTGTATAATATGGCATGTATTTCACGTATATACTTATACTGTACCGGTAGTGTACAGTCAGTTATTTCTATATTTCTATTAATTATATTCATATATCTTTCTTTCAGCTTGGCAGAAAGTTGTATGATATTATCTTAAATGACGTCAAGATTGACTCCAACATGCTAAAGAAGAAGGAGAAAAGGTAAGTAGTATTGCAATAGACGTAGACACACACATGACGTATGAGCATATATACACACCCACCCACTCATGCACACCTACCCCCCAAAACACAGGCACATACCCTCCCACACACACACATATACACATACATCCACCAAGAAAAATTATTCGATAAACGTAAAACCTACCAACCCTCTGCACCTTTCATAACCAACAAAAAGCTGTTATATTTATCATCCTGATACGAAACAAAAATAAGATTCTTCTTTAAGAATGAGTAACATGATCTACACATGGTCTGTAAAACGATCTTGAACATTGTCACAGTATTCAATATTTAAAACCTGGAACTATACTCTAATTTTATATTACAGGAGAATGGTTCCAGCATTCTACACAATCTACCGAAACTACGGTCACAGAACATATCAAGAAATCAAGGTAAACATGATAAAACATAATGTATATGTTAACTTGTGTACTATATTAGAGAAATTAAGTAGACTGATTATGTTGGTATTTTTAAAGAGTAATTATTGCTTCTTTTTTTTCTTCCTCTTTTTCCTCTTCTTTTTCACATTTTAATTTTGTTTATTTTGGGAGGTTTTTTTCTTTGTTTCATTTATCTTTGTTAACAACAATTTTACTTTATTTCAACATCATCCACAAAGTGGGGTCTATCTCATCAGTAGAACTGTTTCTGATATTGCAGTGAGTGCTAACTGGTGAACTGTCCTCTGTAGGATGACGTATATCAGAAAGAGTAGCTCATCCTAGGAGTGGGTTTCCTTTCTCACTGTTATAATAGTCCCATGACCCCATACGACTAAATCAATTGTTGAGTGTGTCATTAAATAAAAAATATATCTGTCTTTAATTATATATCTGACGCAATATAACTGAAATAAAATGTGTTAAGTATGTCATTAAATAAAAATATTTTCGTTCTTTCTCATTTTTGTTCTTTCAGCCTCACCCAGTGATTGTCAAACTGTTCCACATCGCTGACATCTCTCAGCTGACCTTTGACACGACCGACCTCCCGATGGTCGTTCCGCCTGTGCCATGGATTTCAAAGAACTACGGAGGGTTTCTCCTCGGATCAGGTACTTAGATTTTAAATTTGACTTACTTACTTGTTCCTCTTCATGCTAAAAAGCACATAATTATGGCTTTAACCAGAAATTGTCACTGCTGCCTCTCTTGCTAAGCACCTTTTCATAGACTTTAAAGAAATATATATATTTAAGGACTGGCTCAACACATTTTTATTAACAGTTGTATTGGCATCAGATTATTTTTTAATTTAAAAATTAATGATACAAATCCCAAGTGTCTGACTGACGAGGATTAATGTCAGGTTATCACTTTCACCACTAGACTACCAATGTGCCCATTCCCATAGACATGATAGCACATACCATGATATTTATTACACCAGTTTTGTAGCCCTAGCTAAATATATATGTTGTTAAGCAATCAAACACATCTCCATTAATAAAATTGTATTAAGATATTTTAATATATATTTTATATTTAATTCTAATGTAAATTTTTATTCAGTTTTAATTTAATTTAAATTTTGATATTTTAATGTTAATTTCAGTTTTGTTTTTAATTTTAATTTATTTGAATAAATAAAAATTAATTTAATTTAAATTAAAATTTAATTTAAATGAATACGACTAAATTAAAATTTAATTAATTAAAATTAAAATGTAATTTAATTAATTAAATAATGTTTTTAATTAATTTAAATTTAATGAATTCTAATTTTACTTGTTTCAGCCCAGCTGATTCGCCTGCCCCCGCAGGCCCAGAGTCAGACGGACCAGCTGGAGAAGACCCCCCCCTCCCAGATCTACCCTGTCCTGGACTCTCTCAACACCCTCGCCGCCTGCGCCTGGGTCATCAACAAACCCGTAAGAACTGTTTTAAAATTCTCTATTAATTTGGACGCCCCGCTAGCCTAGTTACATGTGCCTTCTGTCACACGGTCGATCTGAGATCCCAATTAGAGATCTGAGATCAATCAGTCAGGTAGCCACTAGGAATTTTTCTGATAAATGTTTTAAATTCTGATGTTGATATAACTGTTAATAAAAATGCGTTGCGTTGAGTGTATCATTAAATAAAAATATAATTATTAATTTATGAGAGGATGTAACATATTAAGAAGCTTATTCAGAATAAGTTGATTTAAAGATCTTTGGATGGTTAAACTGCATATGCATATTCATATTCATATTGACCCTGGTCTAAATTTATATCTCAAGACATTTTCAAGGGAATCATTTGAATGCTGGCCAAAAGATTAAAGCCTGACAAAGGCCCGTACCAGAGGAGAAGGTTGTGTAGAAATGTAAATAAAATAGTGTTTTGTAAAAAAAACGATGGCGAATAAGATTTAAAGTTAGCTATTATCCAGAAGTGCTTTACATCTTTTTATACTTAAAGAGTTGTTTCTTCTCTCATACTCTTGACTATATAAACTTAATGCCAAATGTTTTTATGTGTAAAATGGATAGTTTTTAATAAATAGTTTTTTCTTTTTCCAGATGTTGGATCTGATCATTGACATCTTCAACAACAAGGGAATGAAGGAGCTTGACATTCCTCCCCCTGTCACAGAGTGCCCTCCCATGCCAAAGATAACTCCGTAAGTTATGTGTTAGAGTGACTTCCCCTATCAAAACGGGTGCCAAACTTAACTCTTATTTGAAATCTTCACTTGTAATAGATGAATGACCTACCCTGCCAAAATTAACCAAGTTTTGAGATCTTTCCATATTATTCTTTCCTTTACCAAAGATAACGCAGTGTAAGTTTTATAATCTCCACTCATTATAGAGTGCTCTCCCCTGACAGAAGGCACCTCAGTAGCTAGTGGTAAGCGCACCTGCCTGTCACACATTTGATCTGATATCAATCCCTGTCAGGTAGTCATAACATATTTTTCTAATTAAATAACTGCTTCTGGAGCCAATATAACCATTAAAAAAAGTTGTTGAGTGTGTTGTTTTCAATTTGTTTTTAAAATTATTACTCACCTGACACCAATGACTGTGTGTGTTATATGACGCTATTTGTCTGTTGTCAGAAACATGTCTACGCAGGAGAAGTCGAAGGTTTTCCGTGAGCGGCTGCGACTCAGACAGCACAAGTCTGAGATGTACAGTCTGTGGTGTCAGGAGTTATACAGGCTGTCTATAGCCAACAAGGTGAGAGAGAGAGAGAAAAAGAGAGAGAGAGGTGGAGATAGATATAGATATATATAGAGAAAAAGATATATGTATATACAGAGAGAGAGAGAATTGGAGATATAGAGATAGAGATATAGAAAAAGAGAAATATAGAGACATACACAGAGAGAGAGAGATGTACTGTCTGTACAAAAAGAGAGAAAAACCGAGAGATAGATCAATGGGTATGTTGAAAGAATAAGAGAATGAGAAGAAGACAGAGAGAAAATCAGTAGAAGACAAATGGAGAGAGAAATGTGTTGATATGGGGACAACTGATAGCTCACATTGCTACTATCTTCTTTCACTTGTTCACTGTACCCTGTACTTCCCTGTAATCCAGATCACACTGCTAGCCTGTCTGACTTGTGTTTGTTATTTTCAGTTTCGCGATGAAGTTTTCTGGTTTCCTCACAACCTCGACTTCCGAGGGAGAACTTATCCCTACCCTCCACACTTCAACCACCTTGGTAAGATACACACGTTCATGATGAATTCTAGCTTCACAAAACAGTGAGTGCCTGTCTGACATGTGGTCGATCAGAGATTGATCCTTGTCAGTTAATCTCTATGGATTACTTGTGTGTAGTTCGTCACCAAACCGGTAGGAGCCATTTGAGAGTTCTCTGTTTGAGAAGACTTAACATGTGATTAGCAAACCTATAAGAGCCGTTAGAGAAATATCTGTTTATGACAGAACATGTAATGTGGTTAACAAGCCTTTGTCTGCATCATCAACAAACCAGTAACAGCTGTTTCAGATTTATCTGTTTATTTATGAGAGGACATCTCCTATGTCTCTGGGGATAATAAACATTTCTTTAATTAAAAAAAATATATATATATATTTGTTTTTTTAAAGTGATGAGTGTATCAATAAACTCTTTCTTTGTCTGACAGGCAGTGATGTAGCTCGTAGTATTCTCGTGTTTGCGAAAGGAAAACCTCTCGGAGAGAAGGGACTGGACTGGTTGAAAATACACCTCATAAATCTGACCGGCTTCAAAAAGAGGTGGGCGCATTGCATAGATAGACACTGGCATTTGCCTCCGACATTTGAAACAACATTTAGAGTATTTGGTTCACAGTAACAGCGATTCACATGTGCTAGAATGATTAGCGAAATGCAAAGCAAACCCTAAGAGATGATAAGTAATTAAATGCGTTGACTGCATCGTGAAATATAAATATTTATTCAATCTTTAAAAATTATTGTTTAAAACTGTATATATTATTTGTCTTCAATTATTCCCTGACATTGAACTGCTAGTAAATTTTCTAATACAGTTGGTAATAAAGATGTGTTAGTGCATTGATGAATAATGGAATTTAAATAATAATATGATTTTCTTTTATAGATCGTCCAATGCTGACAGACTGCAGTAT
>JAVCKW010366476.1:0-10679 GCA_034780715.1 Peltospira delicata | reverse complement strand
GTTTCCACTGATAGTATGATGACCAAACTTATGGTCCCAGCCACCAAACCAATCATCCACAGCGTAATAAACTGTATCTGTATGCTTCGTTGGATGCAAACTATCTTCATCAAATGGATAACCTCCACGATTGTCATAACCAGCGTAGCTGCTGTATCCGCCAAGATCAAGCCGTGGCTTCACACCAAAATGTGACTCCAGCAATGTTTGTCCTGCAAACGCATAAAGACTGAATGTAATTATGAACAGTATTATTTTTCTCATTTCCTACTCCTATTGGGGAATTGTGTTAATTTTTCAGTGAGGCTATGAGCCAAAACAAAAGCATTTTTCTTGCACACTGCATTCAAGGCAATAAGATTTAGTACCTTGATAAATCTTTGTTTTGCAGTAAAATGGTTAAAAGGAACTACTCGAAGAAAGAAGTTTTTAAATGAATACATGAAATCATTGAAATATACAATCAACGCCTCATATAAACATGCAAAATTAAGAGGAAGTTGTGAATTACAGTAAGCCTCTACGGTACTTTGAGCGGTTGCTTTCATTTTGGTTCCTTGCCAACTAGAATAATGATGCAACCCGACTCTCTTTCCTCCCCAGGTAAAAGACCCGTAGCTTTCCGTCCCTGACTCACGACAGGTTTGGCTTTTGATCTCGATTATTATAACATATAAAAAGTTAAAAATAACCTTAAAATAAAATTCTACAATAAATTACATTATAGAATTCTCCTCATTTCTAACAACAGTCTGTATTCCAATAAGCCCTGCCAACAATAGCAATATTGCCCATATATTCATAGTATCGATACTGTTTCCTTCGATACCCGAACAAGGACAAACTATTGCAGCATCCTTAGTAAGATCCGATTTGCCATCAGTGGTATCAGTTAATACCTCAAAGGACGCAAAATCTACCACAGTAGCATTTGGATTGTTTCCAAATTTATAGCCGTCATCGATCAAGCTCTGTGGCAGAGTAAATCTCACCATATATTTGGAGGGTGTAGTATGGAAACCATAATGACCATCGTCATCAGCTTTGACTATACAGTGCCCATCTTTTTTTACTTGCTCACCAAGCACGATCACAGCATTGAGATCTGAACAGCTATGCGGATTGCCTTTTTGGTCGAGTAGTTCTACATATCCACCGCCCACAGTTTTCTCACTATCATCCAACTTGCCATTATTGTTGTCATCTATCCAGAATGTATCTCCGATAGTGATACTCAAATCGCTTTTCAGCGTTACAATCGCACTGTTGGATACCATACCGTCAGGATTAAGCACCGTATATGATATGGGAGCAGGATTGCCAATAAAGTCTTCTGCAGGTTCAAAAGTTAACACTCCGTCATTATCCACACGCCAAACACCTTCACCCGGAACCATGATTTGATCAATATCACCATCACCGTCTGTGTCTTTGGCTACTGCACCTTGGATGTCACCTGGATCCAAATTGATTGTTGTTGGATTAATATTGTTGGTATCATTGACCAATATATCTATTGTGGTTGGCGCACCTGGATTGTATCTTTTTTCGTCATCTTTGGCATAAGGCCCTACTTTTATGGTAATAATAGAAGTATTTGATATATTACCATCTGTGTCCTTGATACTATAAACTACCGGTGTAGGATTGCCATGGAAGCCTGATGCAGGAGTAAATGTGACATTGCCGTCATTGTCCACAGTCCATACACCTTGACCGTCTACAATTACCTTATCTATATCGCCATCATTGTCAGTATCGTAACCTCTTGCTCCAGGTATAGAACCAGGGTCAAAATCCACCGTAGAAGTATTAGCATCTGGATCATCATTCTTTGTGATGTCTATTGTGATGGACTCACCCGATACAGCTTCAGCTATATCATTGTTAGTATGCGGTCCAACTATTATAGTGATTTTGGCTTTATTGGATACATTTCCTTTTTGGTCACTCACAATGTATTGCACGGGGTCTGGATCTCCTGTAAAGTTTGCATCTGGAGTGAACTTAACCTTACCATCAGATAGAACTTCCCATTTACCCTGACCTGGAACCACAAGCTCAGTAACAGGATTGTCGTCTTTGTCTATGAGTTTAACGGTTGTGGGGTCAAGATCGCCATCTTTGTCATTGTCGTTCGCCAGAATATCTATAGTGATACTTTGCCCCTGCTCCGCATTCGCCTCGTTATTTTCAGCCTCAGGAGCATTGTAAATGATTTCCGGAGGAGCAAATCCATCGACATCACTACCTGTTTCGCCAACTTTTACATGTACAGTTGTTGGATCGGTACCTTCTGTTTGCTCATAGGTGCTGTTTATATCGCTCTGTTCAATATCTATCAATACATCACCGGGAACCACAACAGCTTCGTAGCTACCATTCATGTCTGTAGATAGTACCTGTTTGTGCCCAGCACTATCTGTAAGTGTCACGCGAACTCCCTCTATGCCTGATTCACTATCGTCCTTTGTGCCATTTCTGTTTGTATCTTCGTATACTATACCCTTGACATATGACGGCTTCTCACTTGGCTTATAGCCATCTCTATCGGTAGAAGTGACACCCTCGACGACAATAACCGTAGTTGGGTTATTACATTCTGTCTGCTGCATTTGACCTGGCAAAGTTGTCTCGTCTATTTTAATTTTTGCGCTACCTTTGGGCACCGTAACCGTATAAGTTCCATTGGTATCTGTTGTTACAATTTGTGTATTGTTGTTCTCATCTATTATGGCTACTTTTACGCCTTTTATGCCTGTTTCATTGGCATCTTGTTTTCCGTTGCCGTTAGTATCTTCATAGATAACTCCGGTGATAGTTCCGCTATTATCAGCTGGCTTGAATCCGTCTATATCTTCTGCTATTTGATCTTCTTGTACTGCTACAGTAGTAGGATTATCACCTTGAGTTCTTTCCATGCCGCCAGGTAGTGTGCTTTCGTTGATATCAGTTACTGCATCTCCTACAGGTACAGTTACGGTGTATGTACCGTTAGCATCAGTTACTACCTCTTGCTTGCCATCTTCGGCATCAGTGATCACTACATGTGCACCCTCAATGCCTGGCTCATCTGCGTCTTGTTCTCCGTTGCCGTTTTTGTCATTATAGATCACACCATGGATATGTCCTGTGTGCTCTGCTGGTTTGTAACCATCTACATCAGAGGCTATGCCATCTACAGGAACATTTACTGTAGTTGGGTTATCGCCTTGTGTTCTCTCGCTACCGCCTGGCAATGTTGTCTCATCTATGGTTATAGTTGTCTCACCGGCTGGAACAACAACAGCATAGTTACCATTGGCATCTGTTGTTACCACATGGTCTTTGCCGTTTGCATCATGGATGGTTACTTTGATGCCTTCCATGCCAGGTTCACCGGCATCTTGCTGACTGTTACCGTTTGTATCTTCATATACAGTACCGGCGACTGTACCGCCATGGTAGTCTATAGTAACAGTAGCAGGGTTGGACTCTTGTCCTGTTTTATCCTTGACTGTATATTTAACAGGTGTAGGATCACCAGTGAAGCCATTCTCGGGTGTGAACTTGATCTTACCATCAGACTGAACTTCCCAAGTACCTTCACCTGGAACTGTGAGTGTAGTTACAGAGCTGTTATCATCAGGATTGATGAGTTTAACTGTACTTGAGTTGATGTCGTTGTTAGCATCAGTGTCGTTTCCAAGTACATCTACTACTACACTCTGACCAACTACACCCGTTGAGTTGTCATCTTGGGCAACAGGCGACTGTATGTTAAGAGTCGTTACTGTTGGGTCATTACCCTTATCACCATCATTGTCTGTATCCTCATCAGGTGTATTGTTGTCTGATGTATCTGTTACATCATTGCCTTTTGGATCTTTACCCTTAGCTGTTGCGGTGTTGGTCACTTTGCCTGCATCTATATCCTCTTGAGTAGGAGTATAAGAAGCTGTGAAGCTCTTCTCCTGGCTGACATTGAGGTCACCGACAGGCTGATCTGTTATGCCAAGTTTGGCATCGCTTACCTTCACATCTGCGATAGATACATTACCTGTATTTTTCACAGTGAATGTATAGGTGATCGTACCGTTAGCCTCTGCAGTGCCTACTTTGTTGAGCTCCAGGTGAGCACCCAATACTGTGATGTCGAGTTTTGAGGTGTCTTTGTCACTTGGATCGTTGTTATCTACGATCTCATACTCAACAGTTGGCACAGCTCCGTTGAAGTTAGGTGCTGGTGTGAAGGTGTATGTTCCATCACTATTTACTGTGATATTACCCTCATCTAGCTCTACTGTATCACCTGGGTTGTGCTCAGTGCCATTTATTGTGAACTTGGTCACAGAGTGGCTGTCGCTGTCTGCATCGGTGAGGTTATCAAAGAGGTTGCCGGTTTTAGTGGCATCCTCTGGTGTAGTGACATTCTCATCACCATCATTGATCTTTTGTGGATAGTCGATACCGATAAATGCTTCATTAGACTGAAGGTTGGTATTGTCAGATACTTTATAGCCTATTGGTGTTGGATCACCTGTGAATGTAGCTTCTGGTGTGAATGTTACATCACCGTTTGCATCTACACTCCATGTACCTTCATCTGGTACAGTCGCACTCTTGCCATCAGCTGCAATGGTTGCACCCGGTGCAGTAGAACTTGTAAGGATCAATGAGCTTGCATTGATATCATTCTCTGGATCAGAGTCTGCACCATTGCCATTATCATTAACTGGCGTAAGTGTTACCGCTTGACCAGATACACCTGTTTTATTATCATCTTTGGCAACTGGTGGATGAGACTTATGATCCACAAAATCGTTTCCATCATCCACCTCTCCGGCGATTACTGAAACAGGAATAGAATCATCATTGGTGTTTACATTGTCGGTATCATCACCAGCATCAGTACTATCTCCATCGTTTATCGAAATATAATTAACAGGATTGGTTTCTTCTACAATATAGTCGCCTGGTGCTACATTGGCAAAAGTATATGTACCATCAGCAAGCGTTTGTGTTGTTGCAACAATATTTCCGCCACTGTCTTTGAGTGTAATATTCACATCTGCCAAATTCACATCAGCATCATCTTTAACTGCACCTGATATAGTAGCACCCTTACAGCCACCAAAACCACCAAATAGCGATATACCGCGAGCTCCGTGATTATTTACATCAGTATTGATCTCTTCATATACTATCGTTATTTTTGTAGCACCATTTGGGATTTTGACTCTAATGGTACCTCTGGTATCATTGGCTGAGTTCTCATCTGGATTGTTGTAGTGGGCTATGTTGCTATCAACAACGACAGTTGGTCTGGATTGATGTACCGCAGTTAGTTCGGGGGTGCCAATATTAGAAGTCACAGTTACCTGATCATCTCTACTATTGGTGCTACCTCTATATGAATCTATATCAGAGATAAGAAATGATCCATTATATACCGGCTCCGAAAATGTCAAAGTGATATTGACAGGAGATGTGCTTGTGTTAGCCTCCGGATTGAAAATCAAACCAAGATCAGGCACACCACCAAAATAATGTTGTCCGCTTGTCAAACTATCCACATATGGAGAATCAAAACCAAAATTTGTAAAAGATCCATTTGCCTCAGTGCTAACATTTATTTCAGCCGTTATACCATTTGAGAGTGTTATGGTACCAGATTTCTGCCCGAACTCCCATCCACTATTGTCCCAGTCATATATCGAACTACAACTACCCAGCTGTGGCTGGTCTGGGTCAATAGTCACATTGGCCTCCAGCACATCCCCCTCTGTAGTATAGTCATGTTGATAATAAGTTCTTCCGGCATATATTTTATTATTCAAAGTAGCACCCTGCAAACCATCACTTATAGTACCGGTCATTGTTAAGCTTACAGTTTCTCCATTGGCCAAATTCAAAACATTCCAATAGCCATTATCTGAGTTATATGTACCTCTACTAACTGTCACTGAAGGATTTTCCAAGCTTCCCAATATACGGTCATACAGCCCTGTATTAATTGAATCTTCAGGCCCTTTATTTTCCATTGTGATAGTAAATGTTACCTCATCGCCAACTTTTGCGCTTGATTTATCAACAGTTTTTATAGTAACTATATTAGCTTCATTTTGAACAGTAAAAGTAGCATTGAGATCATCGCCGTCAGTGGTCGGATCAACTTGGTCTCCCAATGCAGCAGTTGTAACATTTGTAACTGTAGTATTTGTATCGGCACTGTTAACTCCGACTTTGAGCTTCAACACTTGAGTCTCATTGACATCAAGATCACCAATCTCCCACAAGCCCGTGTCTTTATTATATTGACCTTTGGTAACATTACTGTCATGATATGTAGTACCGAGTGGAAATTTATCCGTCAACTTGACATTTGTAGCTTTAACTGGTCCTTTATTGGTCGTAGTTATAGTGTACACAACCTCATCACTAACTCTTGGAGTAGAGTTATCAAGTGTTTTTACCGTAACAATATTAGTAAAATAAGCAAAACCATTATTCTCTTCAAAATTATCTTGATCAGCTTGAACAGTTTTAGTAGTTGGATCAGTACCTTCTGTTTGATTGGCATCTTTAGGATAATCGGGATCGTTCTCATCTATATCTACTACTGTATCTCCTGCTGCGACCTTAATACTATAGTTACCATCAGCATCTGTTGCCACAACAAAATTTTCACCATTAGATGCTGCTATGTGGACATCTATATCGGGTAGATTTGGCTCACCTGCATCTTGTGTTCCGTTGCCGTTAGTGTCTTCATACAAGTGACCTTTTAATATGCCAGCAGGGGTAAAATGAACTGTATAATCCTCAACCTCACCCTTTCCGCCATCTCCAGAAGAGTCTACGCCAGTATTCTTTGAAAATCTAAACCGCACATAAGACTGTCCAGTTTTGTTGCTGGTAGGTATATATACATGAATGATGGTATTTGTGGCTACAGTACTACTTAGGAGATGATCATCCATTATCTTTTCTCCGGCATCATCAAAATCTCCATCGATGTTGAGATCTATCCATGCGCTGAGATAACCATCACCTATAGTAGTGACATTGAGGTCATACCCATGACCTACAGTCATATTGAGCTCGGAGGAATCGTTTTCTTGACCTACCAACCTAACACCATCCTCATCATCAAAGTTGATTGTTCCTGCCACATGATTATCATCGACATCAGCATTAGTAGAGTATTGGGCTGTTTCACTATCAGCAGGAAGTCCGTATCCCAAGACAGTGTTGATACTTACATTATTTTCTGCATCTCCATATGATGAGGGCATATCTCCATGATCATGATGCTCAATAAGTATGGCTGCAAAATCTACTTCTTTGAATGAAATTTCTATCAATCTAAAAGCTGAATTATATGACCAGTGACCTTCCTCTGAAGTTCCATATGCATTGTCGTTGGAAACTCTTAATACAAGATTTGTGACATTATTGTAGCCATCGCTACTCTCCACCAGGATACCTCCACCCCTACATGCCGGAGATGTAGTAGTTGCAGAGTCATCACAATTTCCGCTATCCTGACCTTCCAATCTAATATCAAAGCTATTGCCAAAATCACCTTCGTGGTATGTTACATTACTTTCATTGTTGGCTTCTATATAAGCTTTACTTGGAGAATTCATATATATATCATCCGTACTTGTTGTAAGATTTCCATCACTACTTGGATTGATATCAAGGTCAAAAGCAGTAAAAACTATCCTATCAACCGGTAATGGCGTTGTTGTATCTTTTGCAACTACAGTAATATTTAAATCCATAAAGGCTTTGTCATCGTCATCATCCCTATCCCTGATGGCGGTAGACAATATCCCATTTTTTACTGAGATACAATTGCCATTATCTTGTGCACTTAGTTCATCATACTCATTATCCTCAGCAGTGATCTCCACAAGAAGATCAAGTGCCTGTCCATTATAGACGGCTTTTGTACCCAAACGATAGACATCGCCTGCCTTACAAGTGGAAGCATTGAGATCCCCAGCGATTTCGGTAACATTACCATCCAACTCTATATCTACAGCATAGCCAAAAGTAGCAAGCATCATAAATAGATAAACAACCGTAATTAATTTCAAGATTCCTACATTTTGTTTCATTTTGTTTCCCCATAAAAATATCTGATTAGGCAACTCGCCGCCTCAGTGAGACCTGTGGCTTTCCATCTCTGCCTCACGACAGGTTTGGCTTTCTACTCCACAATTAGCGTATATTACCGACAATCGGTCAAGTTATTGTCATTAGATCATTTTACCGTTTCATTGCTACGCCCCAGAGTTTGGTGTCTGGATGCCAGAAAGCATCGTAGTGTGTGCGGTCTTTTTTGGCGGTGCGGGCTATCATGCTGTATGTGAATGGGATGGTTTGGAGTTCGAGGTGGCTGGGTCCTTTGACCTTGATGCGACGTATGTGTTCGTTGGGATCGGGTATCTCCAGCAGTTTGGTTGGTTTGCTTGAGAGTCTGCCCTCGTCGATCGCAAAAGCATACAGTCCATTGTCTCTGGCCGAGCCTGCGAGTAGGAATTTGCCTCTGTCGGTATGCAGTACAGCTAAAGTCAAAGCATCAAATCCACCCACCTTTTGCAGTATCTTTTTGGTAGACGGTTCGATATGGTAGATCACCCCTTTTTGGCTCTTGTAGTCAGATTCATCGATTGCTGATACCCACAGACTCTTGTCGTTGCAGTCATATGCTATGGCGTTGATGCCGTAAGGGTTGTGCTCATCGGGGTGCACATCGTCCATGTCCATCCAGATGGAGACTTTACCTGTGTTGGTATCGAGCTTGAATATCTTTTTTTGGAGGTTAAATGTCGTGGGGTGTATCGATATAAACGGCGTAGGTGCCAGATAGATATCACCTCGCTCATCCAGCGTATAGGTGCTGAAATGCTCATACTGCTCCCACTGTTTGGGATGGAGGACCTTATGAAATCCTTGACCATATAGTAAAGCAATACCCGTGAAGCGTTTCTGTGAGAGATCTATAATGACAGGCTGGGGGATATGAAGTCGGCGCAGAAAAGCAGGGGGACGCACACAAGATCTACTGGACCCAAACGCCCCTATGTTTATTTTATGTTCGGCCTGATGCGCAGGGGAGGAATGTTTGCGCGATACGACCCAAAAACCAAATGCCGCTACCACCAACACTGCCAGTAGTATAGGGAGGTAGCGTCTCATGTATCTATATATCGTTTAGTGCGCTGTCTGGTCTTCTCGCGGGAGAAATACCACCGCCAACATCAAAGTAGCCAGAATCATCAGGATCATCCCCAAGGTATCCATAGCATCCACCTTGTCACCAGGACCACAATCACATGGAACCTTTCCGTCGGCACTTGTGCCGGATGTTGTCTTGTTTTTGCTTTTGACTTCAGGTTTGATTATTTTTATAATAGCGGGGTCAATATCATCACATTTGTTTCCTGCATCAGCATCTATATTATCGTCATTGTTGTTTAGTTCATTTTTGCTAATACAACTGCCATCTGCAGGTACAGAATCCACGTCATCGCCATCATCGCCCGTAATCTCAGCCCAGTTCACGAGAGCACCACCACTGAAGTCTTTATCTATTTTGAGAGTGATTTTGACTGATTGGCTTTCCCCTTTTTTGATAATGTCGATTTTGTTTATTAGTTTTACAGCGGTAGCATTATACTCTTCTGCCTTTTGGCTATCAAATTCTTTCCAACCGTCATCTGCCAGACTCAGTCCTTTGGGTATATAGTCACTCACTTCTATATCATGAGCATCTACTGTCCCTTGGTTATATACAGTGATCGTAAAGTTTACATCATCGCCTGGCTTGTACGTTCGGTTGTCATCTATTGTTTTTATAAGTGCCAAATCGTACACTTGACCTATATTAATAACCGCTGGGTCGATGTCGTCACAACCTTGCGACGCATCAGAATCAGCCTCGTTGTTGTTATTGTTGAGTTCATGGTCTGTTTGACATGTGCCGTCTTTAGGGATTGAATCCATGTCATCACCATCATCATTTGTAATCTCTGCCCAGTTAACTATCTTTTTGCCCTGATAGTTAGGATCTACTCTAAATTTTATAGTGATTGTTGCGTTTTCTTCATGAGCTATTGATAGTTTTTGATTGTATTTTGCGACTTTTCCATCTGCACTTGGTGACCATTGGTTATCATCCAGTATAAGACCATTTGGAATATAATCACTTACTTCGACTTCATGCGCATTAAGTGTACCTTGATTTATAACAGTAATGCTGTATTCCACTGTACTGTTTAGCTCCACAGGTACCGATCTGTCTCCGGTGTATTTTTTGATAAGCGCCAAATCATAAGTCTGTGTCACATTCAAATCCGCACACGCATCGTCATCTTCATGGTGCACTTTCCAATCTGTGCTATCAGGGGTAGAATCTCTATCTTGGATACCAAATTCATTGCCTGCACTGGTGATCTGAGTACAGTTTACGATCTTCGATCCTTGGAAGTCGTTCTTTATCTCCACTGGTATCGTAACACTTTTGCTGTCTCCAACCGGGATACTGCCTATTGTCTTAATTGCGTCTGCATTATTTTTGAATTTCAACTCATTAGGAAGATAATCTGTGATCTTGACATTTGTCGCATCCACATTCCCCTCGTTGGTCACAGTGATAGTGAAGTTCACATCGCTGCCGGGCTTAT
>JAVCKW010366475.1:0-23152 GCA_034780715.1 Peltospira delicata | reverse complement strand
ATATATCAGTTGCAACTATCTCAACATCTTTAGCTAAAAGTGCCAACATGATAGATATGATTCCACTTCCAACACCTATCTCTGCTATCTTGAAGCTTTTATCTTTTACTATCTCTAAAGCTTTATCCACAAGTATCTCAGTCTCAGGTCTTGGTATCAAAGCTCCCTCTTTTATAAAAAACTCTCGTGAATAAAAGCTAACTTTTTGAGTGATATACTCGATAGGCTCACCGTTAACTCTTCGTTTTATAAGTTTGTTGTAACTATCTAACTCTTTTAAAACTTCGTTCTCTTTTAGTATCAGTTGTACTTGGTCATAACCTAAAAGATGTTGTAAGAGTATAGAGGCTTCTTTTTTGTTTTGAAGAATCAAAGAGGCTTCATTTAGTGCCTCTTTGATAGTTTTGTTACTCATCTATTTTGACGCCCAGCCTTTTTAGTCTCTCAACTAGGGGTGGATGTGTGTGGTAGAAAAAGGTAAACAGTGGATGAGACTTTGGAAAACTTTTGTTTTCGTTTGCTAGTTTTTGCAAAGCTGATGCTAACTCTTCTTTACTTTGAACTTCTGAGCCATACTCATCTGCATGGTACTCATTGTGTCGGCTTATGATGCCAAACAGAGGCATAAAAAAGAGTGATATGATAGGGGAAAATATCATAAACATAGCGATGATAGAGTAAGGAGCTTTCTTTATACCGATAGCATCAAACAGACTCTGAGGAAGATTTCCAAATATAAAAAACATCAAAAATAGTAAAACACCGATAGTAACTATGTTTTTGATGATGTCTTTATGTTTAAAGTGTCCTAACTCATGTCCTAAAACGGCAAGTAGTTCATTTTTTGTAAGTTTTTGTATAAGAGTGTCATAAAGTACAACTCTTTTAGACTTTCCAAGTCCTCCAAAGTATGCGTTTAGTCTGTTATCTCTTTTACTTGCATCTATCGTATAAACACCTTCTGTTATAAGTCCAGCAGAAGTTAAAAGTTTTTTGATTGACTCTTTTAACTCTTCATTTTCTAAGATTGTAAACTTGTTAAATATAGGAGCTATGAGGGTAGGGTAGATGACATTTATAAGTATTAAGATAAGATATATAAGAGCAAATCCCCAAAGCCACCAGTTTTCAACTCCCATGATGATTTTAGATATAAGATAAGTTATAGCTCCACCAAAGAGTATAAACATAGCAGAAGATTTGAGTGTATCTATGATGTATAGTTTTGCATCCATGTTTGAAAAGCCAAACTTTTTATCTAGTACAAATGTTTTATACAAATCAAAAGGGAGTGAAAAGAAAAAACCTATAACACCAAAAGATAAAACATAAACAACAGATTTTAGTGCCATGTCATCTATGTCTATAACACTCTCTAGCCACTTTAATCCAAAGCCAATCCAAAAGATAAAAGCTACATACTCAACTAAAGAGCCAACTATGTCCAGTCGTTGCGTTGCAACTTTATAATCAGCAGCCTTTACATAGTTTGCAGGAGTCAATATAACAGCAGGATTGACTCTTTGCTCTTTTACATAACCTATCTCCATAACCGATACATATACCTTAGTCAAGATATATATGAAAAATATGATACCAATAGTCAACAACATATACTATTTATCCAGTACTTGTTGAAGAGTTTTACTAAAAACTTCTGGTGGTTTATAACCGATAGTTTTATAGTTTTTCATCTCATTTGCATCTTTATCATAAAAGATGATAGCAGGAGGACCAAATATAGTGAACTTTTTAAGAAGCTCTTTATCTGCATCACTGTTTTGTGTTACATCTACACGAAGTAGTTTAAACTCACTCATCAAAGAAGAGACAGTAGGATCTGGAAATGTTATATGCTCTAACTCTTTACATGCAGCACACCATTTTGCTGAAAAGTCTATCAAAACTTTTTTGTCACTGTTTTTTACTTCATTTTCAAGTTGGGCTACAGTTTTTACTATCTTGAAGCTATTTGTTTTTGCCTGAGTTTGTCCTATTGGTGTACATGCTCCAAATTTTTCAAGAGGATTTAGAGGATTTGTTGCACCTGAAAAAGAACCGATAAGCATGATAGAGCCTATAAGAGCTAACATAACAGCAAATACTTTTATAAGCTTTTTAGCACCACTGATACCCTCTTTAGAAGTCTCAAATGCACCAGAGTAAACACCACTACCGATAAACAGCAATGCCCATAAAAATAGAGCAATGGAACCTGGGATGATACGAGAGAGCATCCATATAGCGATACCAAGCATCACAACACCAAATATCTGAGAAACTAAAGTCATCCAGCCACCAGGTTTTGGCATAAACTTACCAGCACCTGCTCCGATGATAAGTAGAGGAACTCCCATGCCGATACTCATAGTAAACAGAGCCAATCCTCCTAAAAGTGCATCACCAGTTTGACCGATATAAACCAACGCACCAGCAAGTGCAGGGGCAACACAAGGCCCAACTATAAGAGCAGATAAAAACCCCATGATAGCAACACCTAAAAGTCCACCACTACCTTTTGCTTCATCTGAAGTTTTACTTATCTTGTTTTGTAGAGTTCTTGGAAGTTGTATCTCATAGTAACCAAACATAGAAAATGCCAAAGCGACAAATATCAGAGCAAAAAGAGATATAACCCATGGATTTTGCATAGCTGTTTGTATATTTGCCCCAAAAAGTCCTGCTAAAACTCCAGCAGCCGTGTATGCGATAGACATGGATAAAACATAAACGATAGACAAAAAGAGTCCTCTTGCTGCACTCATGTTCTCTTTTCCATCACCTGATTGGGATACGATGATAGAAGATAGTATCGGTATCATAGGAAAGATACAAGGAGTAAGTGCTAAAAGAAGTCCAAATCCAAAAAACAGTGCTAGTATAGTCCCAATAGATCCACTTTTAAGAGCATTTACTATCTGATCTTCTTCTGATTCTGAGTTATTGTCGACTACTTTGGTTTTTTCGACAGCTTTTGCTGTTTTCTCCTCTTTTTTATCAGTTCCAGCCATCTTCCATGTAGTTTTTGATTTAGTCTCCTCTTTGGAAGTATCTGAATTATCTGTTCCAAAATCAAAACTTTTGCTTAGAGGTTGATAACATAGCCCTTTTTCAGAACATCCTTGATAGCTTATCTTTAGAGTAAATGGACCATCACCAACTTTCTCTTTTATGAGTGAAAGTGGTATATTTACATTTACATCACCTTTTCTATGAACTATAAACTCATGAAACTCTACAGGCTTTGGACGATTTATAAGTTTATCTAGATTTATATTTTTTGGTTTTGTTATCTCATACTTTAACATTTTATCATAGATATAAATCTCAGGAGCTAACTTGATAGTCGTCTCTATGTTTTTACCTTTTTTTATAGCAGTCGCAACAAATGCCTCTTCTGGCTTAAGTATAGAGCCTTGATCAAAGGCAAAAAGTGAAAAATTTAAAATAGTTAAAACTAGCAGTAAATTTCTTATCATTTAAAGTCCTAATAATATAATTTTTACGGATTATACTAAAGATTTGTAAATAATCTATGTATCTTTAAAAATTTTGACCACTTTTCTTAATTAGTAAAGTAATAAAATATTTTACTTTTTCATTAATCAGCGTTATTATATAATTGTAGCTAATTAATCTGCATACTGCTAAAGCTTGGTAGTTTAAGGGAGATGTTGATTAAAAATCATGATAAAAAGGATAGGCATGAGAAGATTATTGATATTGCTTTTAGGTTTGATACTTATAGGTATATTATCATATTTCTGTTTTTTAGATAAAGCTGGTGGCATAAAGAACCATTTAGTTGCTGGTGCAAACAGTGCATACAATCAAAAACAGATGGATTGGGTTAAGAGTAGTATAAAAGGCGATGGGTTACAAACAACAAGGATACTCACCCTAAACGGTATAGCTCCAACACTTGAGTTAAAAAAAGAGGCTGAAAGAATTGCTTTGGCACAAGAGGGTGTTGCTGGAGTTGAAAATCTTTTAGTTGTAAAAGAGCCAGTTGTTGCAGATGTAAAAGAGAGTGTTAAACCGCCAGTACCAAAAGTACAAGAGCCAAAAGTTGTTATCCCTTCTCCTTACTTTATGCGAGTATCTAAAACAGATGATGAAAAGATTACTCTTGAAGGGTATGTTCCAAACAAAGAGGTACACAACTCTTTAGTTGCAAAGGCTATTTCGCTTTTTGGTTCGGCAAATGTGACAGATAAGTTAAAAGAGAGTGAAGGTGCTCCAAACTTATGGGTAGATACAGCACAGCTTGGACTAGATAAGTTAGCAGATGTTGATTATGGAAAGTATAAGATAGAAGATAATGAATTTACATTTAAGGGGCATGTTGATAAAGCTGAGAAAAAAGATATTTTAGCCAATGAGTTACACTCAAACTTAGATAGTAGCTATAAAGGTGATTTTGTTATCGATGCACCGGAAGTTGTTGTAGTAGCTCCAGCACCGACACCAGAACCAGAGCCAGTTGTAGAAGATGTTAAACCTGCTTTATTGTGTCAAGAGGAGTTTAAAAAGATTTTATCAGATAAAAAAATTCACTTTGAGTACAACAAGGCAGATGTTAAGCCTGACAGTTATGCACTCTTAGACTCTTTAGTTGAAGTTGCCAACAAGTGTCCCCAAGAGTCGATAGAGATAGCAGGTCACACAGATAGTGATGGAAGAGCTAGTTATAACCAGAGATTGAGTCTGCAAAGAGCAGAGGCTGTTAAAAGTTATCTTGTCTTAAAAGGTATACCTTCAGATAGATTAAAAGCTGTTGGTTATGGTGAGACAAAGCCGATAGCAGGAAACCAGACTCAAAGAGGTAAAGCTAGAAATAGAAGGATAGAGTTTACTATCATAAATCCCGATCAACTTCCTCAAAAAAAGGAGAGTAGATTGTTGAGAGAAAAAACAAGTGATCTTATTGAGATTACATCTATAGATGAGATGGAATCTGAGAGTAAAAATTTAGATAAAAAAGGAGAAGAATAATGAGTTATTTATTGGCACAGATATTGGCATGTTTGTTGATAGCGGGACTGATTGGAGCACTTATCGGTTGGTGGCTTCGTGGAGGATGTAGAAAAAAACTTAGAAAAAATGATGAAGACTGGAATGCAAGATATGAAGCTGACAAAGCTATTTGGCAAGGAAAGATAGAAGCAGCTGAAAATAAAGTAGGAAATCAGTTAGATATAGTAAATAACGATTGGGATGTAAAACTTAGAGATGTTGAGTCAAACTGGGAGAGTAAAGTTCAAGGACTTGTTGGAAACTATGACTCAAAAATAAAAAATTTAAACTTAGAAAAAGAGTCTTATGAAGAGGAGTTAAAAAGAGCAAAACAAGAGGCAAAAGAGGCTCAGTTAGCTCTAGCTAAAATAAATGACGAATGGGCATCAAAACTAAAAGATGTTGAGTCAGAGTGGGAAAATAAAGTTCAAAGTGTAAAGAGTGATTTTAGCTCAAGAGTTGGTGACGCTGATATAGAAGTAGAGAACTTAAAAGCAGAACTAAAAGCACAAAGAAAAGAGCTTCAAGAGGCTAAAGATAAATTTGAGAGTGTTGAAAACAGATGGGAGCTGAAACTAAAAGAGAAAGAGAGTCTATGGGAAGATAAGATAGAAGCTGTAAAAGGCGACTATGAAGTGAACAATGAAGACTTATACAGTGAGATAGAGAAGTTAAAAAGCGATTTACAAGAGGCAAATACCAGAGCAAAAGATGCCGAGACAAAACTAACTCAATCAGAAAATGAGTGGGCATTTAAACTAAAAGATGTTGAGTCAGATTGGGAGAGTAAAGTTGCTACCATAAAGAGTGACTTTGAAGCAAAAAAAGCTACTGGAACAGATGAGGAACTTGAAAGACTAAAAAAAGAGTTAGAAGCCAAAGATAGAGAGTGGGAAGCAAAACTAAAAGATGTAGAGTCCACATGGGAGAATAAAGTTTCGACTGTAAAAGGTGACTATGAGTCTAACAACAATGAAGAGCTTGAAAAACTTAAAAAAGAGTTAGAAGAGACAAAAGAGCAATTAACTAAAAAAGATGACGAATGGAATCTAAAACTTAAAGATGTAGAATCCACATGGGAAAACAAAGTTGCAACTGTAAAAGGCGACTATGAAGCTAATAACAATGAAGAGTTTGAGAAGTTAAAAAAAGAGCTTGAGGCTAAAGATAAAGAGTGGGAAGCTAAACTAAAAGATGTAGAGTCTACTTGGGAAAATAAAGTTGCAACAGTTAAAGGCGATTATGAGTCTAACAACAATGCAGAGCTAGAAAAACTAAAAAAAGAGCTTGAAGAGACAAAAGAGCAACTAACCAAAAAAGATAATGAATGGAATCTAAAACTAAAAAATGTAGAGTCCACATGGGAAAATAAAGTCGCAACTGTAAAAGGCGATTACGAGTCTAACAACAACGAAGAATTAGAAAGACTCAAAAAAGAGTTAGAAGAGACAAAAGAGCAACTAACTAAAAAAGATGATGAATGGAATCTAAAACTAAAAGATGTAGAATCCACATGGGAGAATAAAGTTGCGACTGTAAAAGGTGACTACGAATCTAACAACAATGCAGAGCTTGAAAGACTAAAAAAAGAGTTAGAATCCAAAGATAGAGAGTGGGAAGCAAAACTAAAAGATGTTGAGTCTACATGGGAGAACAAAGTCTCAACTGTAAAAGGTGACTATGAAGCTAATAACAACGCAGAGCTAGAAAAACTCAAAAAAGAGCTTGAAGCAAAAGATAGAGAGTGGGAGACAAAACTAAAAGATGTAGAATCTACATGGGAGAACAAAGTTGCAACAGTAAAAGGCGACTACGAAGCTAACAACAATGAAGAGCTTGAGAAGTTAAAAAAAGAGTTAAAAGAGACAAAAGAGCAATTAACTAAAAAAGATGATGAATGGAATCTAAAACTTAAAGATGTAGAGTCTACATGGGAGAACAAAGTTGCAACTGTAAAAGGCGACTACGAAGCTAACAACAACGAAGAGCTAGAAAAACTAAAAAAAGAGCTAGAAGCCAAAGATAGAGAGTGGGAATCTAAACTAAAAGATGTAGAGTCTACATGGAAAGGCAAAAGTAAGAGTGAAGTTGATGCTTTAAAAGATAAACTAAAAGAGATAGAGACAAAAGCAGACAAAGAGAAGTCAGAACTCAAATCTAACTTAGAAAAAGCTCAAGATGAGGCGAAAAAAGCTAAGTTAGAGTTAGAAGATGCACACAACACATGGAGTGCTAAGTTAAAAAGTACAGAGTCAAATTGGGAAAATAAAGTTCAAGGTTTGATGAGCAATTATGACAGCAAACTTAGTGAAGTTGATAAAGAGAGAGACTCTTTAAAAGCTAACTTAGACTCAGTTAAAGCACAAGCAGATGAAGTAAAAGATAAGTTGATGAAGTCCGATGGAGAGCTTTTTGGTGCGTTAGGGCATATTGAGGATGAGTATGAAGTTGAGGCATTAGAGGGTATTGGTGCTGGATATGGTAAAAAGTTTAGAGCTTTAGGTGTAACTACAACTAGAGAATTTGCAGATAGATTTTTAGCAGATGAGAAAGCAGCTCAAAAAGCAGCAAAAGAGACAGGTATAAACAAAGATGCTATCAAAGCATGGGCATCTATGGCAGACCTTATCTCTCTTCCTGGGATAAATCCAGACGGTGCTGAACTTCTTCAAGCTGTTGGTGTAACTTCCAAAGAGGATTTGGCAACAAAAGATGCAAAATCTCTACATGATAAGATGGTTGCATATAACTCTAAATATAAAATTGCACCAGATGTTCCTTCGACTGCACTTTTGTTAAAACTTACAAAATTACCAGATAACAAAGAGATAGCAAAAGCTGTTAGTGCTGTAAAAGGCGAGGGTGAACATAAGGCTGTAAGTTACGATATAGAAGAGATTGAGGGTATCGGGCCAGCTTATGGTAAAAAGTTTAGAAGTTTAGGTATTAGCACAACAGCACAATTTGCTGATAAGTTTTTAGGCGATGATGAAGCTGTTAAAAAAGCAGCAAAAGAGACAGGCATAACTGAAAATGCCATAAAAGCTTGGGCATCTATGGCAGATCTTATGAGACTTCCTGGTGTTGATGGACAGTATGCAGAAATCATGCAAGCAGTTGGAGTATCTTCAGTTGACGAGCTTAAGAAGTTTGATGCAAACATACTACATGATAAGATGGTAGCATATAACAAAACAAACTCAATAGTTCCTGAAGTTCCATCTGTTGAGTTTTTGTCAACTTGGGCAAAATCAAAAAGTTCATCTTCAACTGCAGATAAATCATCGAAAGATGTAGCAAAAAACGAACACTTAAATGAGTGTTACGACATAGAAGAGGTTGAGGGAATTGGGCCTGGATATGCTAAACGATTGAGAAAGTTAGGCATAAACACAACATGTGACTTGGCAAATAACTATCTTAGAGATAACAAAGCTACAAAAAAAGCATCTAAAAAGATGGGTGTAGAGTTTGATGCTTTAAGAGCATGGGCATCTATGGCAGATCTTATGAGACTTCCTGGAGTTGATGGGCAGTATGCTGAGATTATGCAAACGGTTGGTCTTGACTCTCGAAAAGAGTTAACACATATAAGTCTTAACCATCTGCATGAGTTGATGGTTGAGTTTAACGCCAAAAATCCAATAGTACCAGAAGTGCCTACTATGGATATGTTAGTAGCATGGTCATCAGCTGCTAAAAAGCAAAGATGATGATTAACCGTGGCATTTAAGCCACGGTTTTAGAAAGTGTGTTATACTTATTTAAATTTAATAAAGGAGAGATTATGACATACTTTTTTACAAATCAAACCAAAACAATTGGCTCAAAATCACTTCTCCTACTCTCACTTTTACTACTAAATCTCTAATTTTAGAGATAAAACTTCCAAAAACATTAACAAAGTTTGCATATTTTTATGCTATATTGATAAACATATAATAGACTCTTGCAAGAAGTCTAGAAAGAGAAAAGATTATGAAATATAAAAAATTTAAAAAGATAGATATAAAAGATAGAACATGGCCAGATAAAGAGATAGATGTTGCTCCTATTTGGTGTAGTGTGGATTTGAGAGATGGAAATCAGTCTCTTATAAAACCGATGACACTAGAGAAAAAGGTGAGATTTTTCAAGCTTTTGGTTGAGATGGGTTTTAAAGAGATAGAGGTTGGTTTTCCTAGTGCTAGTGAAGTTGAGTATGAGTTTACTCGTTATTTGATAGAAAATGACTTGATACCTGATGATGTAACTATTCAGATACTTACACAAGCTAGAGAGCATCTTATCAAAAAGAGTGCTGAGTCTTTAGTTGGAGCTAAAAATGTCATCGTACATCTTTATAACTCAACTTCTGTAAACCAAAGAGAGATAGTCTTTAAAAAGAGTAAAAGAGAGATTATCGATATAGCACTTCAAGGTGTTGCATGGGTTAAGGAGTATTTTGAAGGGTTTGATGGAAATGTTCGTTTTGAGTATTCGCCTGAGAGTTTTACACAGACCGAGTTAGAGTTTGCACGAGATATTTGTAACGAAGTAGTTGATGCATGGTATCCTAAAGAGGGTGAAAAAGTCATCATAAATCTTCCATCAACTGTAGAGTCAGCAACACCAAACATATATGCAGATCAGATAGAGTGGATGTGTAGAGAGCTTAAAAGAAGAGATCAGATACTAGTAAGTCTTCATGCACACAACGATAGAGGAACAGCGATAGCTGCTAGTGAGTTGGCATTGATGGCTGGGGCTGATAGAGTTGAAGGAACTTTACTTGGAAATGGTGAACGAACTGGAAATGTCGACATAGTTACACTAGGTTTAAACATGTACACTCAAGGTGTAGATCCTAAACTTGACTTTTCAGATGTTGACAAGATAGTAAGAACAGTAGAGAGCGTAAATGAAATCTCAACAAATGTCAGACATCCCTATGTTGGTTATCTAGTCTATACAGCCTTTAGTGGTTCACACCAAGATGCTATCAAAAAAGGCATGGAGTATCAAAAAGGTAAAGAGGAGTGGAGAGTTCCATATCTTCCTATAGATCCTAAAGATGTTGGTAGAGATTATGAAGCTATCATTCGTATAAACTCCCAATCTGGAAAAGGTGGAGTTGCATATATACTAAACACTAACCATGGCTACAAGATACCAAAGCCCATGGAGCCTATGGTTGGAAAAGTGATACAAAAAGAGAGTGATAAGGTTGATGGGATTTTGAGTGAACAGCAGATAGTAGAAATCTTTGAAAGAGAGTTTGTAAATCGCAACGACTACTACTGTATCACAGATTTGAAAATCGTTCTTGATGATAAAGAGTCATGTGTTGAGGGTGAGTTTTGTGTAGGAGAAGAGAAACACTCACACAAAGTCATCTCAGGAGGCATAATAGACGCAGTAAGTAGAGGGTTTAAAGAGTTGGGAGCTGAGTTTAAAGTTGTTGAGTATTTTGAACATGCACTCTCCCATGGTTCCGATGCTAAAGCTGCTGCATATTTTGGGATAGTCTCCCATGGCAAAACTTACTATGGAGTTGGAGTAGGGGACAATATCTCCTATGCTTCTATAAATGCTCTTGTAAGCTCTTTAAATATAGCAAAGATGGATAACGATTGAGTATCATAGAAGTTGCTGAGATAGTTGGGATTGTCTCCTTCTCTCTTAGTGGCTTCTTTATAGCAACTTCTAAAAAACTTGATATACTTGGTGTTTTTATAGCTTCATTTCTCACAGCTCTTGGTGGTGGTGTTATACGAGATATTTTAACCACTAGAGAGCTTTATGCGTTTAGTAACAATGTTGCATCTATCTTGGTTATCACTGTTGTAACTCTATCTATAGTTTTAAAACTTCAAAGATTTTCTCACTTAGAGAAGAGTCCTTACTTTATGATAGCAGATACTTTAGGTTTAGTTTCGTTTGCTATATCTGGTGCTTTGGTTGGAGTTGAAGCTGAGTTTAACTTTTTTGGTGTAGTTTTACTATCACTCATCACTGCAGTTGGTGGAGGAGTCTTAAGAGATATGCTTATCAACAAAGTTCCTCTTATCCTTGTTAGTGAGTTTTATGGAACTGTAGCTATCTTTGTGGGTGTGTTTATCTATCTTCTCTCTATGTTTGATATTTTAAACTTTTTAACTATCTTAAATGTCTTTTTTATGGGGCTTCTTTTGAGATTTATCGCCATCAAAAGAGAGTGGCATCTTCCTAAAGTTTTATAAGAGCAAGAAGTCTTGCTCTTATAATCTGTTATGGTGCTACTTCAAAAACATCTGTTCTTGTTGCAGTTTTACCAAATTGGTCTGTTACTTTTAACTCTATCTCTACATATTTGTATTTTGATGAATCTGTACTACATAAAACTAACCAAGAAGCATTTGCAAGATGTGGACCATGTCCTCTGTGACCATCTGGATCATTGTCTTTGTTAAAACAATCTTTTACATAGTCAACTTTTTTGCCATTTACAATAAGATAACTATGTGCATTCCACTCACATGTTACTGGTACTGTACTATTGCAGTCATCATGGCTACCTTCACATGAGAAGTCATATCTTCCAAGTCTTTTCATCAAACTATCTGGTGTCATAATTTTAGAGTTATTTCCTGTGTCAAATACAGTAGTAATAGGAGTTGGTGCTTCATGGTCTTGTACATCTACTGTACTACAACTCTCATTTTTATTGTTTTTCGTATCTGTAACTTCAAGACAAACTTCATGCTTACCAAGTGTTAAAAATGACAATGTCTGCTATTTTCCTGTAAGTTTTGTAGCATTTTTATCTATAGTCCAAACATAAGATGTGATATTTGCATCTTTACCTAAACTTGTTGCTCCACTTACTGTTACTGGGCATTTTGTTTTTACTACTTTATCGTTTAGTCCAGTTATCGCAGCTGTTGGGTTAACATCTGTTTTTGGTGTTGGTATAGTAAAAGATTTACATGTATTTAAACTTACTAAGTTATCATTGTCTGTAACTGTAAGGCAAAGTTTGTGTGTTCCTGGTGTTGTTGGAACTGTTATAGTTGGATTTGGCTCTGTTGATATGTTGGCATCATCAAGCATCCATTGGTATTTTGTAACATTCCCATCTACATCACTACTTGTTACACCATCTATAGTTAATGTTGAGTTAGCATCTAAGATAGCACCATCTTTAAGACCTGTTATTGCGGCTTCAGGTCTAACTTTTACCTTATCAACTGTAACATTTCTATCAACATACTGTATAACTGTTACATTTCTATCAACATACTCTATAACTGTAACATTTCTATCAACATAAACTATCTGCGTACCTTTTACTTCTGGTACAGGAACCACTTTTTCTGTCTGTTTTATCTTATCTTCAAGTTTTACATTTTGACAACAGCTTGATGAGGATGTACCTCCTCCACAACCTTGAAATATTGCAAATAAACTAAAAGTCACTATAGAACTTAAAACTACTTTTGAAAATTTATTTTCCAAAAAACCCATTTTTTCTCCTTTTGTTTTGAATTACTTTCATAATAACAAAAAAAGGATAAATAAATTGTATAAAATATAATTTATTTACAATAAGTATTAAGTTTAGGGTATTAAAAAGTTTTTTCGTTTGTCGATTTAGTGTTTAAGCACTGCAAAAATGTTGTGAAAGTTTTAAGGAGATAATTATGAAATTATTTGAAAATATGAGTATAGAGAAGAAGTTGAAGTTTATAACAATTTTACCAATCTCTTTTCTTTTGGTTTTTATTTTGATGGGGATATATAGTTCATTTGGTAAATATAGCTCTATGAGTGATGTCAACAATATGACAAAATATGCTGTGAAAGTATCTGCTTTGTTACATGAGACTCAAAAAGAGAGAGGTGCAACTGCTGGATTTGTTGGAAGTAGTGGTAGAAAGTTTAGCAATAAGTTGGTTGAACAGAGAAAGTTAACTGACCAGCGAATAGCTGATTTAGAAGAGTTTTTACAAGAGTCAAATGTCAGAAATGTTGGAAATGATTTTGCAAAAGAGTTAGATTCAGCTTTGAGTGACTTAAACAAGATTCAAAATATACGAGCAAATGTTTCTAGCTTAAATATTGATGGAAAAAGAGCTATCTCTTACTATACAAATATGAATGCCAAGTTTTTAAACTCTATATCAAAGATTACAAACTATGCAACAGAGGCAGAGATTAAGCAAGAGCTTATAACTTATACAAGTTTTTTACTTGCAAAAGAGAGAGCAGGTATAGAGAGAGCAGTTGGTGCAAATACTCTTAGTCGTGATGGCTTTGCAGATGGTATGAGACTTAAGTTTACAAACTTGATAAACTCTCAGGATATCTATATGAATGCATTTTTAAGTATAGCTTCAACAAAAGAGAAAGCCTTTTACAATAAAACTATGCAAGGTTCTAGTATTCTTGAAGTGGAGAGAATAAGAAAAATTTTATTATCTCGTGATAGTGATTTTGGTGTATCTCCTATGTACTGGTTTACACAAATAACAAATAAAATCAATAAATTAAAAGAGGTTGATGATTTTATATCTAAAAAAATACTTGAAGATAGTGAAAGTATACTAAATAGTGCACTTGTATCTATGCTTATGTTCTCTATCATTCCAATTTTTACAGTTGTGTTTTTATTGATAGTTTCAAGAAATATAGGATTGCAAGTTTCTAAAAATTTTAAAATTTTAAATCACTCGATAAAAGATTTTATAGACTATATCAACAAAGACAAAGATAAGTTTAAACCAATGGTTGCAATTGGAAAAGATGAGTTTTCTGCTATAGCAACTTCATTAAACAAACAGGCTAAAAAGGTAGAAGAGTCACTTGAAAAAGATAGAAAAGTTATCGCAGAGATAGATGATGTTATGCAAAAAGTGGCAAATGGTTTCTTTGGCTACTCTATACGACAAGAAGCAGCATCTGAGGATATAGATATGTTGAGAAAAGATATAAATAAGATGCTTGATGGAACAAAAAATAAGTTCAATGTACTGCAAGCTATCATGGCTCAGTATGGAAAGAACAATTTTAAAGTTGAGTTAAATTCTGCTGAATTAGAGGGTATGAATGGTGAAATTGGTTCTATTTTAAACTCATGTATTCTTTTAGGAGAAAATATATCTGATCTTTTTGCGATGATGCAAAAGAGTGTAACAAATCTAAATGAAAATACAAGTGAACTATTTTCAAAGTCTCAAGATGTTATCAGATCATCAAAAGAGCAAGAGGAGTATATAAATCGTACAACAGAAAATATAGATCAGATAAACTCTATCTCAAAAGAGAACTCAAAACAGATGAAAAACATGTTATCTATCGCAGATGAGTTAACTGAAAGTTCACAAAGAGGACAGACTTTAGTTGTTAACTCTAGAGAGTCTATGTCATTGATAGGTGATAAAGTATCTGCGATTGACAATGCTATAGCTATTATTGATCAAATTTCATTTCAAACAAATATACTTTCACTAAATGCAGCCGTAGAAGCAGCAACTGCTGGAGAAGCAGGAAAAGGTTTTGCTGTTGTTGCAAGTGAAGTTAGAAATCTTGCTTCAAAAAGTTTAGAAGCCGCAAAAGAGATAAAGTCTTTAGTAGAAGAGGCACATGAGGCAACATTGGAGGGGAAAGAGTCAACAAATGCCATGTTAGATGGTTACAAAGAGTTGAATGAAAAAGTTTTAGAGACTAAACAAAATATTGATGTAGTAACAAACATAAGTTTAGATCAGGCAAAAAAAATATCACATGTACATAATGACATACAAAATATCAACTCCATAACAGAGAAAAACTTTAACAATGCAAATAGTGTTTTAAAGTTGGCAAAAGATAGTGATATATTATCACAGTCACTTCTAAAAATCTCAAATAGTGCCAATTTTGATGAGACAACAAAAAATAGAGTCTGCGATATCGAGTTAAATAGCATGATAAGCAGTATGAAAAATGATCATATTAACTTTAAAAATGCGATATTAAACAAACTTGCACCAAGAGAAGATTTTAGGGTTGTTGACTCAAAATCATGTAACTTGGGTAAATGGATACATGAACAGACTTTGGCTGGAAAAGAGTTTACAAAGACTGGATCTTGGCAAGTTATGTTAAGAGAGCATGATGCTATACATAGTATTGCTCAAGATTATGTAACTGCAAGTTCAAAAGAGGCTGAAAATAGTAGATTGGAAAAGTTAGGTAGTGATATAGATAAGACAACTATTAAAATCTTCAAATCATTAAACAGTGTAAAAGAGGAGCATTGCAAACTTAGTGCAGTGATGGAAAAAAATACAAAGCAAGAGTTAGAAATAGCTTAAATGGAGTGTAGATGGATAGCGTGTTTGATCTAAATTGTGAAAATAAAAGTTTACAAGAGTGTAAGGAGATAGTTAATATCCTGAAAGAACAATCTTTCTTAGATCAGTTAACAGGCTTGAAAAACAGAGCAGCATTGATGCGTGATTTGAAAACCAAATCATACTCTCTGCTTGCTTTGATAGATATCGATAAACTAAGATTTATCAATGACTTATATGGTATCGGTGTAGGAAATGAAGTTATAAAAAAGTGTGCAAATTTTTTAAAGATGCGTTCTGAAAAATATGGTTATGAGTTATATCAAACTTTAGGAGATAAGTTTGCTATATGTACAAATGACAGTAAAATAGGCATGTTTAAAGAGTTTATACATACACTTTGTAAAGATACAACAAATTTACACTTTTATATAGAAGAGATTTCACAAGAGATTACTGTTGATTTTACGATAGGTACAACTTATGAGCTATCTGAGATGTCACTGTTTGGCATGAGCTTTGATAGTAGATTGCTTTTAGTTCAAGCTGATACAGCACTACATGAAGCAAAAGCAAATAAGAAAAAACTTGTCGAGTATGACGAATCTCTAAATACCCTCCAAGATATGCAAAACATATTAGAGTGGAAAGAGAAGATACAAAAATCACTACTAGATGATAGAGTAGTTCCTGTCTTTCAACCCATCGTAGATAAGGATGGAAATATAACAAAGTATGAAACTCTCATGAGACTTCGTAGTGAAGATGAGTCAAGCTTGATTTCTCCATACGCTTTTTTGGAGATTTCTATATTGACTAAACAGTACTCAGCACTATCTCGACAAATGATAGCAAAAGCTCTTTATGCTTTAGTCAATAGCAACAATCATCTAACTATAAACCTCACATATAGCGACTTGCAAGATGATGAGATAATAGCCCTTTTAAAAGAGACAATAGAGGATTATGATGTTGGTGATAGACTTATCGTTGAGATAGTTGAGAGTGAGTTTGTTCGTGAACATGCCATACTTCAAGCTTTTATTGATAAGTTTAAACCCTATGGTGTAAAGATAGCTATAGATGACTTTGGAACAGGTTTTTCTAACTTTATAAACATCATCCAGATGAAACCTGACATCTTAAAGATAGATGGCTCTTTGATAAAAAATATAGACAAAGATCACGACTCATATCTTTTTGTAAATGCGATAACAAATGTAGCCCATGAGCTTGGTATAAAAGTTGTTGCTGAGTTTGTGCACTCTGTCTCAGTATTTGATACACTAAAAGAGATAGGAGTTGATGAGTTTCAAGGCTTTTATTTTTACGAACCAGCAGAAGAGTTTGTTGAAGTAGCAGTAGCTTAGAAAATTTGTGGATTTTATCCACCCTACGACTTTTCATACTTTTTTAATGGTAGAAAATAATTTTTTATTGAGATTTTGTTGAGATAGATAGTTTTGATGGAGCTTTGAGCCCCATCAGTAGGTAGTTTTAGTTTATGCCGAAGCTGCCTCTTTTTCTACCAGTTTTTCTAGTAGTTGTTCCACTATCTCTTGAGTGTAAGGTTTTACTATATATCCAGAGATACCAAGGTTTTTGAGTTCTACAAACTTTTCTCTTCTTCCCTCTGTTGTCTGGATGATGATTTTGTTATGTTTTAAGTCTTCTCTCTCTCTTACTATTTTTAACATTGTATCACCTTTCATAATAGGCATATTTATATCTAAAAATGTATAGTCTATATCTTTATTTAGTTCTAGTTCTTTTAATCCTTCTTTCCCATTTTCTGCCTCTATAATATCTATTGATGAGTCAACTTTTGTAATTGCCATCTTTAAAATTCTTCTCATGATTGAGCTATCATCTACTACTAATATCTTCATTTTTTCTCTTCCTTTTCCTTTTTTTTTAAACTAATTCTTCTATTTTTAGTACTGTATCTATATCAAATAGTACAGTCATCTCGGTGTTGTTTATCTTTACTAAACCCTCTATATACTTTTGGTCAATACCCAAACCTATATCTTGTGTTTGGTTTATCCGTTTACTATCTATGTTCATAATAGCCTCTATTTTGTCAACTATGATACCTACTAGTTTCTCTTCATCTGTTTTGATGACTACAGCAACTGTATCTTCGCCATATTGAGGGTTTTCATCATCAAACCTTACACGAAGATCTATGATAGGTATAACTTCACCACGAAGGTTTACAACACCCTTTACCCATGGCTGTTCATGAAAAAGCTCAGTTATGATTATCTGAGAATATACAAGTATCTCCTTAATCTTATCAAGCTTTACAGCAAAATTTTCTCCCATTAGTTTAAATACTATATAGTCCATTATACTAACATCCTCTCTTTATTTGCTATATCTAAAATGC
The DNA here is from genome assembly GCA_034780715.1 of Peltospira delicata. Lineage (NCBI taxonomy): Eukaryota > Metazoa > Mollusca > Gastropoda > Neomphalida > Peltospiridae > Peltospira > Peltospira delicata. The sequence goes on along the minus strand of JAVCKW010366475.1, from coordinate 5,449 downwards.
TTAAAATATCTAAAATCAATCCTATACTTCCATCTCCACGGATAGTAGCAGCTCCTATTCCTTGAACTTTTTTATAGTTTCTCTCTAAAGATTTTACAACTATTTGCTCTTGGTTTAAGAATTCATCAACAAAGAGTGCAACTTTTGTGTTTGAAGATCTAACAACGATAAGCATGCCATTTTCTAGTTTGTCATGAGTCGCTTTAATACCAAAAAACTCGTTTAGTCGAATGATTGGTATAAACTCATGACGCAACATAAGTAGTTCTCTGTTATTTTCACCGACTCTTTTTATCGATTTTTCTGTAGGTTGTAGAGATTCTACTATGTTGTTTAATGGTAGTATAAGTTTGTGTTCACCTATAAGAACATTTAGCCCATCCAATATAGCAAGTGTAAGTGGAAGGATGATTTTAAATTCACTTCCTCTGTTTTGAACACTATTTACCTGTATATGACCACCTAGTGAAGTTATGTTTGTCATAACAACATCCATGCCAACTCCACGACCAGAAACATCACTAACTTTTTCAGCGGTAGATAGACCAGCACTAAATATAAGCATAAGCTTATCGTTATGTGTCATTTTGCTAAGTTGCTCTTCATTGATGATTCCATTTTTAAGAGCTTTTTGTGTAACTTTGTCAACATTTATCCCAGCTCCATCATCATAGATACTTATGATGATGTTTCCACTCTCTTGAGATGCTGATATACGAAGCAGACCTTTTTCTGGTTTACCTTTTGCTTTTCTCTCCTCCATACTCTCTATCCCATGGTCGAGTGAGTTTCGTATGATATGAGTAAGTGGATCCATCAAGCCTTCAACCATCATCTTATCTATCTCAACACTATCACCATAGTGTTCAAACTGTACTCTTTTTGATAGTTTTCTAGCCAAATCTCTTACCATCTTTGGAAGTCTTGAGTAGACACTCTCCATGGGAATCATCCGAACAGACATAACAGAGTCTTGAAGTTCTCTTATATCTCTATCTAAATTTCCTAGTTTTTCAAGTAAGTTTTTATTTAACTCGCTATCTTTATCTGAACTGTTAGCAAACTGAAATAACATACTTTTTGTGATAACTAAATCCCCAACTCTGTTCATAAGTTGATCAATCTTATCTAAGTTAACTCTGATAGATGCAGCAGGAGATGATTTTTTAATAGGTGCCTCTTTTTTCTCTTCAATTTTAGAGCCATTTTCTATTTTTATCTCTTTGTTTTTATCATCTTCAGGTTTTTTTTCAACATCTGTAGTTATATCATCTGTTTTTTCTTCAGGTTGTTTTATCGTCTCTTCCTCTACAGATTTATCATCGTCAAATAGTTCAAATGATTGTAATTTTTCCTCAACAAAATCAGCTTGATTATCATCATCAAATAGTTCAAACGCTTGAAGTTCTTCACCACTTTGTTTATCATATAACTCATATGGTTTTTGTCCATTTTCTTCATTTATGTTATTTATCATCTTTTTTAGATTTTTTAATTCATCTTCAAAATGGTTATTATCAAGTATGCCATCCATCTCATCGTTGAAAATAGATTGGGCATTTTGCAATGAATCTTGAATTAGATTAAATAATTTTGCATTTAGTGGGTACTCTCCATTTCTAGTTCCATCAAGAAGTGTTTCTAACTCATGGATAAACAGAGGAAATTTTTTCACATTTAGAAACTGTGAAGAGCCTTTCAATGTATGAACGATACGGAAAATTTCCTCAATTGGAACTGATTGATAATTGTTATCTTCTAAAACATTTTCTATAAGTTCATATAAGTCAGAAAAAAGATCGCTCATGATGTCTCTGCTTTGTTGGTCCGACTCAACTTTTATAGTTTTGTGTTTACCATGTTTGAAGTTTTCCAAGGCTTTTAGTAAAGAGTTAAGTCTCTGCTTATAAATATCTTCATCAAGATTTCCATTGCTCTCTTCATCCATGATATCTTGCATAGTTCCAACACTATCAATCATAAAAGAGATAATCTCTTGATTTATCTCTTGCTCTTTGTTTCTTATGCTATCTAAGAATGTTTCAAGATAGTGTGTATATCCACTAAGTTTTAAAAGTCCTACACTTCCAGCACCACCTTTTATAGTATGCATATCTCTAAATAGAGAATCAATATTATCTTCATCCATACTACCTATCTCTTCATGACCTAAAAGTAGTGAATTTATGCTATCAAATAGCTCATCAACTTCTTCTAAAAAAAAGTCTAATATCTCTTGACTCATTGGGAGACTCCTTCTTTCTGTTTTTGTGATACTTCGCTAAATAACTCTTGAGAGATTTTAAATATCTCATTTGAAATCTCTTCAGTATCTTTTGCTATGAGTGTGTTTTGATGTGTTAAATCGTTTGATTGATTTATGATTTCATTTATAGAGACTATCTTATTCATCTCCATGTTTGCATCTTCACTCACCATAGTTACGAGTTCAGTAGTTTGGTCTAGTTGCTGTTTTACATTTTCAAAGTTCTCTTTCATATTTTTAGAGATGATGATACCTTCGTTTGCTCTTGATTGTGTCTTTTCTACTAAATCTTTTATATATTTTGCAGCTTCTGCACTCTTACTAGCTAGTGTTCTAACTTCTTGTGCAACAACTGCAAACCCTTTACCAGCTTCTCCAGCAGTTGCAGCTTCAACTGCCGCGTTTAGTGAGAGGATATTTGTTTGAAATGCAATAGAATCAATCGCAACAATAGCGTTGTTTATCTCTTCTGTTGACTCCTCTATCTCTTTCATAGATTGGGCTGTTTTGTTTGCTAGTACTTCACCTTTTTGTGCATCTTTTAAACTTTTAGATGCTTGTTCTTTCATATCGTTTGCTTTTTTTACAGTCGCTTCTATCTGCTCTTTCATTAGGCTCATCTCTTGTGAGATAGTGTTTGTGTTTGTCTCACTCTGTTTTGCAAAGGTATTTAGATAGTCTATATTTGCTTGTAGTTTTTTAGCAGACTCATCTAGTGTTTTACTCTTCTGTTTTAGTGTTGATTGGATTTTATTTTGTGAGTTTTTAAGCATCTCTCCAAGAGCATTTATCCCTTTATTTAGTCTCTCTAGCTCACCTTTGTTGTCATTATTCATGCGAGATGAAAAATTTCCAGCTGTATAGTTTTCAACAACTTTAAGAGTTTGGTTCATGGTTGTTTGAAGTGACTCTATAAAGGTGTTTAACTCATCTTTTAGCTGTATGATTTCTGGATTTGATGCTTTTGTATTTATACGCTTTGCAAAGTCACCCTTAGCAACATCTTTGATAGTAATACCAACCTCTTTTACTGTATTTTTATCACTTTCTAAGTTCTTCTCTATCGCACTGATGTTTTTATTTATAAGTGTTGCAATCTGTTTAAACTCATCATCTCCTTTTGCTTTTACTTTTTTGATAGAGACATTTTCTCTATTTAGGTAAGCAAAAAATGATTGTATTCCCTCATCCAAAGAGTTTATATTTGAGACTATTTGATTTGTAAATAGAATTAAAGCTAAATTTATAGCGATATTTGCTACCAAGATAAAACCAAATAGAAGTAAATTCTCATGTAACATGTCTGTTTGTTGGTTTATATTGTGCATCCTAAACCAAACAAAGATTTGTAAAGAGACAAATATAGCAAATATAAAAGCTCCAAATATTATCCCTTTAGTTTTTATTGATTTGTTCATATTTGTCTCTCCTTAAGTATATCTTTTATATATGTGTGCAGGGTATCTAGATCTGATTTATTGATGAGGTCTATTGCACCTAGTTGTTTTACTTTATCTTCAACACCTTTGTTTGTCATACTTGTAAGAGATAGTACAGGCACTTGACCATATTTGCTATCTTGTTTTATATATTTTATAACTTGATAACCATTTTTGATAGGCATCTCAATATCAGTTATAACCAATCCAATCTCATCAGCCTCAAGTGTATCTATCCTCTCTACAAGTTTTTGTCCATTGTCATAAAGTTCATAATTGATACCAATTTTAGTAAAGAATTCATGTAGCTTTTCTATAACTATAAGACTATCTTCTGCAACAAGAACCAACCCTTTTTCCTGTATTGGATCAATAGGACTAATAGAGTCTATATCATATATGGTTGATTCACTTTTATCTTAACCTATATTTGAGTCATACAAAAGTCTCTCTGCATCAAATATAATACACATCTTTGTGTTGCCATTGTTTTCTAAATCCTCATAAATATCTGTTACATAGGATATTTTTGGATCTTTTGAGTTTGGAACACGAAGTTCATCACTCGCTTTTTCATCAATCTTTAGTATATCTTTTACCAAGATACCTATCTTTCTTTGGTTGTAGTTACAAACAATTATGATTTTTTGTTCATCTTCATTTATCGTTTGTGAACCTATCCACTTGTCAAAGTTTATGACAGTTATGACTTCATCTCTTAGATTTATCATGCCTATTGTAAACTCATTTTTAGTAGGAGAGTCTAAAAGTTCGACCTCATCTTTTATGAGAAAACTTTGTATTTTAGATATGTTAATAGCATATAGCTTGTCGCTTGTCGTGTTAAATACGGCAAGCTGCATAACATTTCGTAGGTGACTTTTTGTCATATAGTCAACATTTCGTTGAATATCATTATCCTCTACCATCTCATCTATCATCATCTTTAGCCTTTCTTTTTTGTTTTATAACTGACCTTACGCATCACACACTATAACGCCACTATATCGTCTTTTTTGCTATGTTGTACGACGCGTAAGGTCAGTTACTGAGTACAATATCGTTTAAAATCGATATTTTTTTAGCCTTTATTTAGTGAATTAGTAATAAAAAATAAGAAATATGATAAAATATGGGGAAATAATCAAAGATATAGAGGAATATGCTATCAAACAAAATAGAGATAAACTGTTTTTTTTTCAAACTATTCAAGAAAGTTTATCACTATACTATGGTCTGCCCACTAGATTTTTAAAAGTTTTAGATGATGATGAGTTATTTGAGTATTGTAAATCAAATAAACTTTTTGACTTAGATTATAGTGATGAGAGTGCATGGTATGAGAGTATCAAAAATCTCTTGGCTGTTATACCGTCATTTTTAGATAACCAAGAGAGGGAAACATTTTTAGATAGTGACTCTTTTAAACTGTCAAATTATCAAATATCTAAACTTTATGATTTTATATACTTTACTCAATCAAGCAATCACGCCTTTTTTTATAAAACCATCAAAAAAACAAAACATTCATCATTCTTCAAAAAACAGCCTTAAATCCCGGCTACATCACACTTTCTGTAAGTTTATTTCGCTAAAATATATACTATTTAAACCCCAAAAAACGGAGTCTCAACATGGCAGAATACGGCGCTAGTAACATCAAGGTCCTCAAAGGACTCGAAGCAGTACGAAAAAGACCGGGTATGTACATCGGTGATACCTCTACCAAAGGACTTCACCATCT
>JAVCKW010364254.1:0-10693 GCA_034780715.1 Peltospira delicata | reverse complement strand
TTCTCACTGGAGTGAAGAGGTGAGTGATCGAGTCATGTGTCGTATCACAGTGTGCTGGTCGTTCTCACTGGAGTGAAGAGGTGAGTGATCGAGTCATGTGTCGTATCACAGTGTGCTGGTCGTTCTCACTGGAGTGAAGAGGTGAGTGATCGAGTCATGTGTCGTATCACAGTGTGCTGGTCGTTCTCACTGGAGTGAAGAGGTGAGTGATCGAGTCATGTGTCGTATCACAGTGTGCTGGTCGTTCTCGCTGGGCGTGGGGCGATCAGTCGGTAATCGCGGTTTTAAGATCCTCGGTTTGGTGCACCGTCGTGAGTTTGCATACCGTAGTTTATTTGTTCAATTTGTAGATTAAAAAAAAAAATAATTGGTGTATGTGTCATTAAAACCCTGGAATAGTTTTGAAATTTGCGAAATACTTTTCAAAGGCCTTTTAAAGTTTTCGTAATTTTCTCACGCAGCTGCAAAAGCATCCACAGTCCCTTACCAGTGTATATTTGTCAGATATTTAACAGTTATCATGTACATGAGCAATGCAAACAGTTATTTCTTTAATACACTTTGGCAAAACAATTCACATGCAGTAAATGTGCAAAGTGGTCAGACGTCGATTGTCGATGTTCTGATCATGCCTGCTATTTCCTTTCTTATTTGTTTATCCTTGAGTTCATTTTGTAAAAAAAGAAAAGAAAAAAAGAAGAGATAATTTAATAATAGATATATAGAAGTTTCAGCCCAACAGTTTTGTCAGTGGTGCAAACAATACAAAACTTGTACAAGAGAGCACTCAGTTCATTAGATAAATAATAACACGTTATCGTACACTGGGGCCTAGGTGCCAGTTTTGTATGGTGCTTTTGTTTGTTTTTAAAATCTTTATTCATACTCTAGACTGCTTAAATACCCATGAAATACTAGTATTATATTCCAGTGAAAAAAACATTTTCTGTTATTAATGATGACTTAAACAGTTGGGTCGGCTTATACGTGGTACAAGCTCTTACAGTGCACGCATATCCTAGCCACACGCCTCAGGACCCTGAGCCGTCTGTCCTGGACAAGAGGTTAGTGGTTAGTAGTAACCGTGTTAAGGATTAGAGGAGAAGAAAGGGTGTGGTGGCCTCACACCTACCCACTGAGTCGTGAAAAACTCACTTTGGTAAGGGAGCCGGTACCGGGATAAGATCCCTGTACCTACCAGTATTATACCATCGAGGCCAGTTGAGACGTAAAATAAAGGGTCGGCTTGTATACAAGATCGGCTAATACATGGTACTAAACAAATACTAGAAATTTCCTCAAATGCATTCATAGTTTATTTTACTATCAATGTGTCTTCTGTTATTATATCTGTTAATAACCAAAGGGTGTTGCATGAAGTAGACATATGGTGAAAAAAGGCAATATTGTGAGAAAGGAGTATAGGGCCTACATATTTAAAATTCTATTTAAATTGCTTTAGGTATGGATAGACTGCAATATTTGTGGGTATGTATTATGGTTGAGTATGAATAGAAAGCATATATCCACGTCTACAATAATGTGTTGTTGTTTTTAGGGGGGTTTAGGTGTTTTATTTGTACGAGACAGTTGTGACCCTCGTTTCACAAAAGTGTCAGGTAATGGAGTCAGTTATGCGCCATTGCACATCCTGAGTAATTATACTGTAGGCCCTAAGTGTAATACATCTGTACATTCTTATAGACCTTTGTCTGTAACAGTCATTAAAAGACATGGAAAAGTTTAGAAATTTGATTCTTGGAAGTGTGCAGGAGCCCTGGTGTGTGTGTGTGTGTGTGTGTGTGTCGTTGCTAGGGAAGGGTTATAACTGCCGTACTGTGGAAGGGCTGGGTTATCCTGACCAGTCAGCTGTAATTAACATAGGCGCAGGCCGAGAAGTGTGCAGATTCGTAGCAGACATCACGATAGCGACTAAAGATAACTTTATGGCAGTCTGTCAAAAGCGTCATCAAATCACCAGCCGTGGTAAATACAGATATAGATATATATTAAATATTTATTTGTCACTTTAATGTGAAACAAATGATCAATGAAAATCATTTTTGTTTTATTTTTGACACAACTTTACCAGAATGTTTGGGGGGTTTCTAGTCAAGATCCATATTTTATTTAGAATTTATAAAATAATTTTATATAAATTTTTTAATAATTATTTTACATGTGATCTTTACAAATAAAAACGGTATCATTTAAAATAATTTGTAAAAAAATGACACAGCAGTTACTTTACTGAGTTCACTTGAATTAACTGGTACTGGAAAACTGTTGTACTGATTGCACAAGTAGGTAGCAAGTTAGCAGAGTAGCACGACGTGTTGATTTGCTGTTTATAACTATACTCCTAGAAGTGTGTCTTTCTGCTGCGATTGCCTCAATAGCCTTCTGGTTAAAGCATCCGTCTGACATGCAGCCAATCTGAGATCGATCCCTGTCAATGAGTCTCTAGGGATTTTTTTGCTAAAATTTATTCTGATAACAATATAACCATTAATAAAATGTGTGTACTGCATCTTTAAATTCATCTAATAATTTTTAAATGTGCTGTTCTCTTCCCTTGTTTCAGGACGACTGTACTTTGATGAACATATTCAGCCACTTCTTGACTCAGATGAAAAACATCTTTGGGAAAGGTAAATAAAGTCATGTCATTACTGCTTGTGGCTTTTGGTGAAATGAGAGCAGGACATAGCTCAGAGGCAGAGCGTTTGCTCATGGTGCAGTGGGTCGTCGGATCAATCCTACTTGGTGGACCCATTGGGCTATGTCTCATTCTAGCCAGTGCTCCATGATTGGTGTACAGAAGGCCGTGGTGTGTGCTATCCTGCCATTGGGATGGTGCATATAAAAGACCCCTTGCTGCTTATCGGAAGGAGTAGCCTATGTGGCAGCAGCAGGTTTCCATTCTGACAATATGGTTCTTTACCATGTGTCTTGATGCCACGTAATGGTAAATTAAAGTGATGAGTGTGTCGTTTAATAAAAACTTTTATTATATTCTATATGGTTTGGTGTATGTTTGTTGTGTGTGTTGATTTTTGTCTTGTTGTTTTGGTGGTGGGGGTTGGCGGATTTATTATTATTGACACAGCAGTTTTATAATTGTCGCATTGTCATAGTACTTATAGTAAGAATATTTCACTGAATCCAGCAGTAGAGAAAGACAGTCTTACATAGTTTGTTTAACATACAGTGGTTCCAATGATTTTTTTTTAGTGATACACATTTATAACAGCATTGTCCTTTCCAATGCATTTGGCTATAAAGCAATATGCTCCATATTTTATTTAAAGTAATAAATGTTTTTAAAAATTACGCATCCTGCTTTGATTTGTGTTAATTTGTTTTTTTATAATTTTATACTGGGTTTTTGTTTTTGGCAGTTGTTTTGTCTTTTTTTGTTCTTTGGGTTGTCATTTTGTTTTTAATTCATGCTGATATTCAAACCACTTTCTCATTCATTGCTTTCACTTGGCAGATGGCAGTGCAATATTCTTGAAGGAAATCTCCACGCTGGAGAGAGCGGAGCGAGAGTTCATCTCAAAGCTGGTCGGAGACCTGCAGTCGACGGACTTGTGAAAACAACACCAGTGCACAGCAGCACGTACCTTGGACTTTTAACTGTCACAGCCTGGAGCTATGTATGACTCAATCAATCAATCAGTCCTTTCTTATGCATTTGACAAAGATCAGCTGTAAACCGATCTTGCAACAAGTGGACACTCCACTCAACTGTCACCCACAGTTGTGTGTTTGTGCTTATTTTCCATCACTGGCCCATAGGGGTCCACAGTATACACTAGTATGTACCGTACAGCTGTTAAACATATTCAAGTATTTTGTTTGTCTTTCCACTCCATGTGATAATTATGTACATTTACCAAGAGATATGTTTGTATATTGTAGTTTTGATGGCTTTAGATTACTACCAAAAAAAAACTTTGTTAAAAAGAACACTATTTAATATTTTGACCCACGGGTCTTCAATGGCAAAAACAACTATGGGTAAAATATTGGAAAGTGTATCATTTTGTTTTATTAACTGTTCTTTTTAACTGTGTGTGTTTTATAAATATATGTTTTAATGCTGGCAGTCTCACATGTTTTACGGTTGTAAATATGATTAATGTTGTAATGGTTGACACCATTCTCCAACTGGGATGAAGGGAAAATGTCCTCTCAGCAAAACTGAGCCCAAGTTAATGCAATTAAAAGACTTAATGTGGACTCTTACAAAACCGCTTGGCTGGTCTTTATTTTTATTTTTATTATTTCAACTATTGTGTCGTGCATCAGTGGAAAAATATTTTGTACAGGGTTCTACTTAGCATCTGGAAAATGGGAGTCATCATAACTCATATTTGGGGAATTAAACATTCAAAAATGGGAGTCATCATAACTCATATTTGGGGAATTAAACATTCAAAATTGGGAGTCATCACATAATTATGTAAATAACTGTATTATTTATATTGTCTGCACATAGTACAAAAAAATCAGAAATGTTCTACATCAACACTGAGGCACAGATTTTATTTAGGAGTATTTGTAGGTAATTATCACGTCAAATACACAGGATTCCTGCGTCATGTTCAACCCTGTTTGTATTATATGTAACAAACTATAAAGTCGTGCTGTAAGAGTTGGAAGATAAAGTTTCAAAAACAGGGGGGGTTTCTTCGTTTTTTTTCCACACATCTCATTATGACATGTCACTTGGTAACATACACACCATTTATAATCCAACCACCCATCCTCTAAATTAATATTTACAAATGAACTATTTTTGTTTTATTCATGACCTTGTTGTGTAACCTAAAAGAAAATGGGCTTTATTGTATGACTCGTTTTATTTATTAAAATATGCTTTAGTCCGTCCATAATTGTTGTAACTGAAACAGATGTTTTGTGAAATAAATTTCTTATTTAAAAGTCACCTTTGTGTTTGTTTTAGATATTTAAAAAACTGAAGTAGGCCTACAAATAATAACAACAAATCCATTAAAATCGGTTTAATTCCCATCACATCCAGACACAACAGCCAACACTTGGTATATATAACATTTTGTAAAATCATCAATAAAACCTTTTCAAATGTTCTACTCAGTCCTAATTGTTCGCTACTTTACCCAGCGTAAAAGTAATCTCATGTTTTTTGTAATGACACACCTTAAACAGATCATCATTCCTGAATATACTTACAAATTTAGATTAAAGAATGAATCGGTATAGGATATCCAGCTACACAAATCCTGTGAGTTACAGTAAGATATATTCTGGTAATGAGACATGTTAAGACAACACAACTATGTTTGTACAACAAATATTCAACAATTGTTCACAATTTAAAATTATCTGGCAAACAAATTCTTTGGCATTGCTTCAGCAATATATAGGTGTTGTGGAGACAGGATTGTTTTCACCAGTTAAACACACTTGACTATTAAATACATGTATCTGTAATGTGGTAATACAGTATTGATCTGTTAACGATACACACACGAACACTTCTCAGTTACATCAGTGTTATGTGGAGAAGAAAAAGTGCTGGATTATTATGAGGATCAACCAGACCAACCAGGCAGCAGGGTGTATGGTCTGTCATGGTCATCAGGAAATAAAATCATCTTTTATCAATCAATAATGTAAAATATAAATAAAAAACCCAAAATCTAAACGATACAAAAAAAGGATTGCTGTAAGAGTTAACCGGTAGTTTAAAATTAATGGACACTCCTAGTTATTTTCTTAGCAGGGAGCATGTACCACTGTTAGAAATAAGTTAAACTTATAATTTTTACTTTCATCTTTTACATTGATCAACAACGTTTAACAACAACGACTGATGTAACACGGTAAGTCACGAGGTAGATTTAAATAGGCCTACATTATTCATGTACTGTGTGATTTGATTGCACAGTTCTTGTACCACTGTTAGGAAAATACTTTATCTTTTAAACAGATTCCTGATAAAGGATTAAAAATCAGTTTATAAATAACTTTTAAAAAGTAAAATCGTAAAATTAAATACAAAGACTGGTAATGCCATAACATGGAAAGTTAACTGATAGCTTTAAATCAATATACATGTTTTAGTAATTACATTTTAAATATCGTACAATAAATGAAACTTTAAAAACTTTATCTTGACACAACAACAAACGGGTGACTATTTTGTGTGAATGTTGACACAATGTTAAGACGACACACTTTCCTTAATTTAAAGTACACTGAACTTCCATTCCCACAAATAAAACCACTTGTTAAACACCACAGACTGGTCCCTGATTTGAGAAACACATTTAGCTCTCTGGAACCTTGGTTTTAATTTGCAAACCATGCATATCCTTTATTTCATTGGCCAGGGCCTGAAAAAAACAGATTAAAAAAAATATCAGTAAGGCTTAGTCCAAAAAAATTTAAATTATGAGATTATCATTTTTTTTTATTTATTTTTTTTTTTTTACGATGTACTCATGACATTTTTATTAATAGTTATATAGGTGTCGGGATACATATTATTGGAAATCGATGTCAGATGAACCACATATGAGGTCGGTTCTAGTTAAGTGTCTTCTAGTGATAACATAATATTTGTAAGAAAATCTCTTATGGCCAAGTGTGCATACCTCATTGACTAGTTGATGCTGCTGTACTGTTCGTTTCCCTCTGAATTCACTTGCTTCCACCGAGATCTGGTACATGGCCCCACACCCTCCTGAAAACAGTATGGGGGTAACACTAAAACTGTATTTCTGGTACGTGACCCACAACCATTTGGATATATGTGTTATGGATTGAACAGTAATAATACACAAAATTCATCTAGATGTCAAATACATTATTTTATCATAAGTAATTTAAGAATGTAATAACTGTTCTCCTATAATTAGAAAGCCATAAAGGTTGGATACATTAACAAGTACATGTAATATATTCTTTTTATTCCACTTCCGAAATGTTTCATATATGCTGTCAGTAATTAAATATTATTATTTCCATTTTTTAAATAAATAAATATACACATTTAAATGCACTGCAGTAGGCCTAATGCATGTTCAATACATTCCACACATTTATGCAATACATTAGGATTATATATTGCAATTCCAAAGTCAATTATCTCAACATTGATGTTGCTTTGATATGACCACCCATGTATCACACAGTACTCATCTGTATATCCCTTACCTGATATGTCTTCCACATTTATGTATGTAGCACCTGGAAATTTACTTCTCAGCCTGCTTGTGATCTGCTTTTCTGCCGGAGTCTGTTCAGTTCGGGTCGCCTGGCTGAACTGCCGCGGACAGCGCTGGTTTCCAAACAAGGTCTGTCGCCGCACAGCCTGCAGTTGCAACCAGTCAGTGAGATAGATGTCTTATCGTCAGTTAGGTAGGTCAGCAAACTTGTTTTACATGCACACTCAGAACAAACTGTTATAGCCACATGCCTCAAGACCTTGAGCTGTCTAGTCAGGACCCTGAGCTGTCTGGTCAGGACAGGAGGTCAGTTGTTAGTAGTAACCATGTTAGTAGTAACCATAGAGAAGAAGAAAGGGTATAGTGGCCTTACAGAAACTTGCTCTGGGTGGAAGCTAGTATATGGATACGATCCCAAAACCTACCAGCCTTATTTTTTGACCAACTACTTAGACCACTATACAAGTCTTTATAAATGAGAGGGAGAGGGGGGCAGTGAGAGAGAGAGGGAGGGAGTGAGAAGAGGGAGAGAGAAAGAGACTGAGGGAAAGAGAGGGGGAGAGAGGGAGGGAGAGAGAGGGAGGGAGGGACTGAGAGAAAGAGAGGGAGGGAATGAGAGAAAGAGAGGGAGAGAGAAAGAAAGAGAGGGAGAGAAAGACAGAGAGAAAGAGATGGAGAGAAAGACAGAGAAAGAGAGAGGGAGAGACAGAGGGAGAGAGAGAGAGGAGGAGAAAGAGAGGGACGGAGGGAGAGAGTGGGTAGAGAGAGTGAGAGAGAAAGAGAGGGGAAGAGAGGGAGAGAGAGAGGAGGGACAGAGATAGAGGGAGGGAGTGAGAGAGGGAGAGAGAGAGGGCAGGAGTGAGAGAGAGGGAGGGAGGGAGAAAGAGAGAGACAGAGAGAGAGGGAGTGAGAGAGAGGAGAAAAAATAAGAGGAATGTATTTAACAATGTACTCAAACTATTTATTTTTGTTAATTTATATTTATATGATGTTAGTGATAATTATAGTAGGACCATTCATTATCATCAGAAGAAAGGAAACCTGATACAGCAACTTACGCTGTACTTTCTGATTAGTAACAACAGATCTTATTTTATATGCACCATGCCAGAGACAGGATTACTTGTCACAGCTTTTCATACATCAGTTGTGAAGCATTGGATGGGACAAGAAATAGCTCAAAGGATTCACCAGGGATAATTTACAGGAACAAATTTCCAGTTATTCTATCCAAAAATATTTAATATTTAGTTATATTTACCTAATATTAATTGAAATAATCCGTCAATGATGCACATGACCTATTTTTATAATATTTTTTCATTCAATGATTGGCGAATGTAAAAAATGGAATCATGCAGTGCGAAAATTATCGAAAACATAACAATTAGTATCTAATTTTTTTCTTAATTTAAAGCATGTAATTTATTATTCTTTTCATTCATTTCCTTTAAATCTAAAGTTTCACTTGATGTCAAGTACTTCAATATTATTTTCTATCAGTTTTCGTGTATGCATCATTTCCACAATTTACATCCATGTTTTAAAAAGAACAGGAATTTAAAAGTAGGCTGTTGACGGATTACTTTTCATTAATATACAGTAAAAATAATCAACAATTGACTATTTTTTTAATAGGATAACAAACTCACGATCAGTTACCAAATCTAGTGACATTTATTATTTAGAGTAAAATTGCTCGGATCATGCGACAGGGCTGTTGCCTTCAGAAGATAAAGTTCTATCTATGTATTGCCAATAGATTGAAGTTTGTCTGGATGAACTAATGCAGTGTGCTCCAGTTCATGCACCAAACATGATGGAATATTCTAGTGAGTGGAACTTTCAACTCCACCTGTTTCAGCATATCAATTATCACATTTTCAACGATTCACTGATTCACTGATAAAATCATTTATTCAATAAGTGCCAGTGCTCCACGACTGGTATATCAAAGGCCGTGGTATGTGCTATCTTGTCTATGGGATGGTGCATATAAAAGATCCCTTGCTGCTTATCAGAAAAAGTAGCCTATCCCTATGTGGCGGCAGCGGGTTTCCGTTCTGACTACCAACATGTCCTTAACCATACGTGACGCCATATAACCTTAAATAAAATGTGTTGAGTGCGTCGTTAAATAAAATACTTCTACTCTACTCATTTAATAAGTGAATCTTTTAAACTTTATTTCTATTACAACGCAATATAGATGTTGTATTTTTATCAGTTCTGTTGAGTTGTGATATTAAAATGTCCATTAAAGAAAACATTACCTACCTGTCTACCAAGCAAATGTCTGAACATAATACAGTCTACCCCAGTGCGGTTCTGGCCGACTTGTATCTGTTGCTTGTGTCAGGTTGTTGCTAGCAGGGACCATCCATTGTACCAATTCCTTTGTATTTCTGATTTTAATAAAAATGTAATTAAAGTGGGGGAAAAACTTGTTTATTTTGAAGATATTATCTGATATACATTTATTTATATTAACAATTCAATCTGCTGTATCACAATTTACGTAATCACAGCTTATTAAAAGAGTATAACTGTCTCCCTAAGATTGAACGTACGGGTTATTCCAAGATGTCAGCCCTCATAAGAAATGTTGTCGTTATAAACGTATTTAAAAAGGTGCATATTGTAAACTTTTAGTTATTAAGCGCGTCATAATTCGGTGACATGATGTTTTCATAATATTATTTATAAAATTAATGGTGTTGTCATAGACTAAATGTTGAATGATTGGTTTGTATACAGAGGTCATAGATAAGGCAAATTCCACCATAATTGTGAGAGCACTATATATTTAATCATAGAAGGGTTTGTAAATTAACAAAAAAAAGTACGGGTAAGGGATGGGGTTAGCCTTATAGGATAGAATGACTGACAGTGCCAAGAGAAAGTCCTTGCAGAACCTGCCTGACACACGGCCAATCTGAGATCTTGTTAAATGTTTCCATTACCAATAATAGCCATTAATAAAAATAGTATTAAGTGTGTCATTATTATTTATTTGTTAAAACCAGATACTGTAACTTTAAAAATAGGTATTTCTCTGCAGTCTGTGATGGACATCATACATTTCTGTTGTTTTTATTATTTAACAGGTCTCTCAGCCTGCAGTCTGCTGTTGGGTCCGACAGTGCAGTTCCAGCACAGATCGAGCCAAGTTTTTCCCTCCACAGTTGTCTCCCATGCTCCCCGCCGGAACGTTCAGGGACAAACTCGCGTTTGTGACTGGAGGGGGGACAGGACTCGGGCGGGGGATGACGCACTTCCTGTCTGAGCTGGGCGCCACCGTCGTCATCGCCAGCAGGTGAGAGTCACGCTTCTTTCCTTTCCTTTATTACAAATTGTTGTATTTTATTGTCACGTGTCGGGATGAATGATAAAAAAAAATAGTGGCTGGTTTTAATATAATCAGTTAATAGACATAATATATATGGGGTCATTCCATGCCAACTCAACCAACC
>JAVCKW010363143.1:0-10704 GCA_034780715.1 Peltospira delicata | reverse complement strand
CAGGGGTTAGAGTTGCCGTGTCCCGTTCCTTCAGGGCAGTAGTAGCCAGCCGGACACAGGTAGCACTGGAGACGAGACGTGTGGTTTCCGTAGTAACCGTCGGGGCAGATCCTGCAGTTCTTATCGAAGCTGTCGCGGATGCCGCTGTCGTTGTTGGCCATGTAGCCGAGGGGGCAGGTCAAGGTCATGTTGCTCCCCTCGGGGCAGTAGAACGGGTACTCGCACGGTATCGGCGTATCCGTGGCGTTCGGGCAGTAGTACCCTCCCCAGCAGATAGGGGGGGTTCCCGTGGTCCCGTTACAGAAGTACCCGGGGGTGCAGTCTATCTCCATGGACGCCCCGAGCCGACACTCGAACTTCTCCCTGCAGGGGATGCCCTGTGTGTTCTCCGTGTCGTTGGGGCAGTAGTAGCCGGGGCGACACAAGGGACAGTCGTTGACCGATGCCGCCCCAGGGACGTCCTTCATTCGACCGGCGGGACAGAGGCGCGGCTCGTCACCCTCCAGACAGAAATGACCGGGAGGACATGGGATGCTGGTGTAGTTGTTCATTCCTGGAAATACAGAACAGATGTACATATAGGTATACTGACTGATAGACAGACACACATACAGACAGATAGAAGTGACTAGGAGGACACGGGATGCTGGTGTAGTTGTTCATTCCTGGAAATAGAGAACAGATGTACCTATAGGTATACTGACAGACAAACAGTGACAGTCAGACAGACATACAGAAGTTACTAGGATGACATGGGAGGCTGGTGTAGTTGGCCCCTTGTTGTTTTGCTGCTTCTCCACTGAAATACTTGAGGGTTCACAGGTGTAGGCAGTCACTGCTCCTTCACTTTCAAAGACATTTCTACTAACCTGTGTAGTTACACCAGAAGCCAGCCACACATGGGAAGCAGTCACTGATGGCTGCTGCGCCAGGCACGTCTCGGTAGGTCAGCCGTGGACACGGCATCGTGCCGTTACCAAGGAGACAGTACTGACCAGTTGGACAGGGGATTGGGTCAGCAGATCCTGAAAAAGAAAAAATTTATGTAAATAATAATAAAACAGAGATAAAGAGAAAGGAAAATATACTAAATGGTAAAAATTGAATAAATAAATGTCTTTATGTTGACAGACTGACAGATGGATTGACAAATGAACAGATGGATGGATAGATGGTTGGATAACTGACAAGCCAGATTAACCTATTACAACTGGGCATTATCCTGGGCAGTCTCAACTATTTTAATGCAGACCAAAGCACAGAAAGACATATAGATAACAGGATGACTACAGAGATACCCATACCTATAGGACAGATATATCTTGTAATACAGTCTTAATACAGATAGAGAGACATACAGACAGATTGACATATTTAGATGGATAAATGGATGACTACAAACATATACAGACCTACCAGACAGGGTGATCCAGCCAGACAGTTACTACAGTCACTCTCCTTGACTAGCCCTACTGTATTAGTACAGATAGACAGATAGACAGTGGTTGAATGGATGCCTAAATATACCTATAGGACACAGAGATCCAACCAGACATTTACTACACTCACTCTCCTGGGCTAGCCCTACTGTATTATTATAGAGACATATACAGACCTATAGGACACAGAGATCCAGCCAGACAGTCACTACAGTTACTCTTCTGGGCTAGCCCTACTGTTTTATTATAGACAAACAGGCAGACAATGGTTAAATGGATACCTAAATATACAAACCTGTAAGACACAGAAAACTTGCAGGACAGTTGGTACAATTGTTTGTTCTCCTGGGTTGTCTCCATTTTCTTAATACAGACATACATACGAACAGACATAATCACACCCAGATGGACAGATAGATGAAAAGATGACTACTAACAAATGTATACAAACCTATAGGAAACAGAGACCCAGCTGGACATTTATTCCAATTCTAGGTAGCCTTAATACACAGACAGATGAACAGACATACAGACAAACAGATGAACATATATAGATGGATGAATGAATGACTATAAACATATGTATACAGACCTATAGGACACAGAGACCCAGCAGGACAGTTGCTACAGTCGTTCTCCTGGGCTGCTCCCACCGTGTCCCTGTACGTGTCTGCTGGGCAGGGCACGGGCAGCTCCACCCCGGTGGGGCAGTAGTAGCCCCGGGGACAGAAGCCAGCACATACGGTGTTGGCGATGCAGGCGTCGAAGTCGACAGTGCTGTTGGGCATGTCTTCCTTAGAGCCAGACTTGCAGAAGAACCCTGCAGAGCAGTTGCCATACACCTGGCCATTTCTAAAAGTCACAGTAAACACATAGTGTTAGTAATAGTAATATTTTTTGTTTAATGATGCACTTAACATATTTTTCTTAATGGTTTAACCATTTCTGATCAGTTTTTATGTATTATGCTATCACTAACCAATTATCAACTGGATAGGCTCAACTCTTTCATAAGAAGTTATGAAAAGAAACATTTCGCCAATTTTTTGTTTTGTTTCATCATTGGTGCCTTTGGTGAATACCAGAGTGAACACTGGGTTATATTGGCATCTGAAATTATTTTTATTAGAAAAATCCCTAGTGGCTACCTGACAAGGACTGATCTCAGATCTTAGAACTCAGATCAACTGCGTGTCAGGTAGGCGTACATACCACTAGGCTATTGGGGCACCCACATAGTCTAAGAGACAACTGACCAGTTTAATACGTTGACTATCTTTAAACGAACTGGCAGCTTAACATATTTGCCATCCTTTACATAATCCTGGTGTTGGAAAATATTTTAAATTAGAAAAGACCCTTATGACTGGTGCTTTCACCTCAAGGCTATCAAGCTAACCCTGAAAGTCATATTAAACAGATACTGTCACAGATAATTGACCACATATTAAATTAAATGCATTTTGTGGACTTCAGATATTGAAGTTAGTAAGATATTTTTTGAAAAATATGTGCCCTGGACCCAGAAACACAGGGTATTAACCTGATATTATTTGCAATAATACTTTAAAAACAAAGAACATATGACTAAATTCTACTCTTACCTGCAGTACTGTCCAGAGATACAGGGTATGCACATGATACTAATTTCAATAAACTGAAGAAGAAACCTGCTCTCACCTGCAGTACTGTCCAGAAATACATGGCAGACAGTCAGCACTGGTTCGCAGGTTGGTCATGTTATCGTAGGTGAACGTTCCGTTCTCACACGGCTCTGGATAGGCAGTGCCTGCAATCATAAATAAATTAATAAATTAATAAACTAATAAATAAATGAATAAATAAATAAATAAATAAATAAATAAATAAATAAATAAATAAATAAATAAATAAATGTTTGTATCCATATTATATTGATCATATTATGCTTTCAGAGTCTATTCTTTTTAAAACATTTGATTCTAGCACCTCCTAAAAAATCTGATTGAAATACGAAAATAAATTCATGGAGTGGATTCGATCCCTTGACCTAAGCACCTCTAGATAGTTGTAACAAACATACAAATTAATGTCTAAATGGAAGACAACTATTCTTTTCAATCTTTCAAAAAATTAGTTGTTATTTAATGACACAAACCTGTTTTTGCTAACAGTTATATTGGCATCAGAAACATTTTAATCAGAAAAAATCCTAGTCACTTTGACACAGATTGATATCAAATTAACTGATTGACAGGCAGTACAACACATACAAAAACCTTCATTACACCAGCCATGGAGAAACAATTGCCAAAATAACAAACACAGCACAACTTATCTGCACCATGACAGACAAGACAGCACATGTCACAACCTTAATCACACCAGCTGCATATATGAAAAATGACTAAAAATGGCTAAAAATGTCTAAAACAAACTAAGACACATGACACAATGACCTACCTTTTGGGCAGTAGTGGTAGGGTGGACAGTCCTTCTGTTCTGGCGACACTGCACTCTGGCAGTAGTATCCTGCTGGACACGCGTCACATGTCGACTGACCCTCGTTGATCTGGAACTGCCCTGGGGGGCAGGGCTTGGGGTCGGCCGATGCCTCGGGGCAGAAGTAGCCGACCGGGCAGGGGAAGGCGGATGGGGTGGGGGAGATGGTGGTGTCGTTGGCTGGACAGTAGTACCCCGCTGAGCACACCCCCGTTTCCTCCGTTTGACCCTCAGACTCACAGTAATGACCCCCTGGGCAGGGGAGACAATCTGAGAGTGCTGCGCCACCTGGAATAATCACAAGAGTTGAGACATTGTTAACATTTAGAGACAAATGTTTTATTTAATGATTCATTTAATACATTTTGTTTATGATTATATGGCATCAGACATATGGTTTCTGATAGAAAGGAAACTTACTGCCGCCACATAGGCTACTCCTTCCTATAAGCAGCAAAGGATCTTTTATATGCATCATCCCATAAAAAGAACAGGACATACATCAGTAGTGAAGCACAGGTTAGAACAAGATCTATCCCAATGGTTGTTAACAATATGCCACTGTGAACAATAAGACACTTTTAGAATATACAGAATAAATAATAAAGTGAAGTGCAAAAAACAGGCTAAGTAACTCAGTATTAATTTTATAACAGTATGCTTATAATTGGTGAGACTCTACAAATGTCTTTAATGTGAATTTTCAATTGTCCATTTATTCTCTATTCGGTGTAGATTTTTAATTAATATCACAACACATATTTATATCTGTCCATTTGGTACCATTTAACTTACAATTTAAACAACTCATTGTAAGAAAAAAGTTATGAATAGACATTTACATGTTATTCTCAAAATTATCCTCAGACTGGTCTACTTGCCTGTGCTGTTTCGTATGGTTCCAGCTGGACACTTTTTCCTCATGGATGTTCCCTGGGGACAGTAGTGACCGGGGATGCACAGACCATTCAGGGGGTAGGTCAGGGAGGCACCTGGGGCAGGGCTGTCTGCTCCACCCTGGCAGAAATAGCCTTCATCGCACAAACCTGAAATCAAGGAAGAAAATTTGTTTAATCTGTAATGTTCTGTTTTATCACAATTATATCTGATTATTCTCTTTAATACTACATATTGTAGCTAAAGATTTTTGGAACATGTACTGGAGTATAAATATTTATAGTATTGTTTGTGATTTTACATTTCTTAATGGGACTTAAATTTACATAGAATTTAACAATATTCCAATATTTGTTAAAGACCCCTAACTTCACATACCTAATTTATTGTTTATTTTAATAATATACGTTATTTTTACAATGTTCATAGATTTGACGAATTTGTTAATGAATACAATGAGGTCCTCTCTCAGATTTAGGTCACAATAAAAAAAAAATATATATCATTAATCTTTAAACATAGCAAATTGTATTTTAAATTGTGATTTTTTTTAGTAGGCCTGCCAGTACAGGACATGTAGCTGAAAGTTTAGTATCTCTCTTCAATCGAGGGTTTCAGAATAAAACAACCCAGTTGCCTATCTCAGAACCATGATGTTCACATGCAAAAGTTATCTTGCAAACTAAAATCCACTGGCAAGTACAATTCCTCTGAAAAGCTAAAATCTTCTGTCAAGCAAATCTCCAATGACAAGCAAGAATCTTGTGGAAAGCAAATAAATAAGAAGTGGTAAAGTGATGCCAGTATGAAACTATTACCTGATGGAGTAGGATTTCCATAGCCTTGGCAGTATTGTCCTGTAGGACAGTCAGTGCACTGGGAAGACAACTCCATGCTCGTCTTATTGTTGAACGTCCCTGGTGGACAGGGCTGCGGGTTCAAACCATATGGACAGAAGTATCCTGAACGGTAAAAAATAGAAGTAGAGAGCAATTGTTTACAAAATGTTTGGGTTTTTTTGAAGAAAACAGGGCAATATTTTGTACTTACTAAGCATGTAAAATTATTATAACAGTTTATAAAATTACACTTTTGTTTTCCTTTTTAATGAATTTATCACAAAATTATCCTTAACTATTATATGGCTTCAGACAAATGGTTAAGGACCATTATGATTATGATAGAGAGACAGTATGGGCTACTCTTCTAGAGTTTGGCTACTCTATTCCAGTCAGGATAGCACATGCCACATCCTTTGTTACACCAGTTATGGAGCAATAGCTGGAACTGCTACAGATGCAAAACAAATTTATGGCCATAGATAAAATCTGCTGAAAATAGAAGAGAAAAAAAATTGATGATTTGACTGTGTATTTCAGAGCTCCTATATTTATGGGCTTTAGCCCTGGACTCCTTAGTGCCTTCCATGACATTTGTTCCTAAAATTTCTGTGCCACTGCACACAACAAATCCTAGCTAAGGCCCTGAATATTAATGATAAACAACAAATGACTCACCAGATTTGCATTCAAATGGTGCTGTCATGTTCACATCAGGACACATGGACCCCGCTGGACAGACCGTACAGTTGTCCTTTCCGTAGTCAGGCTGGAACGTCCCAATTGGACAGCCTTGCTCAAACGCTGACCCCTCGGGACAGAAGTGACCGGGGGGACACATGTAGCCCTCGACTCCGTCAGTCGGGGTGGCGGTGGTGCTGCCCTTCGTACACACGTAGCTGAAGACAGAGGGACAGATAGACTTAAATATTGAATGAATGAGTGAATGAATGAGTGAATGAATGTATGAATGAATGAACAAATAAATGAATGAATGAAAGCATGGATTGAGTGAATGTATGCATGAATGAATGCATGCATGAATGCGTGAATGAGTGAATAAGTGAATGAATGAATAAATGCATGAATGAATGAATGAATGAATGCAAGAATACATGAATGAATGAATGAATTAATTAATTAATGAAAATTTAATGACACTCCAGAATGAAACATAGATCAGCTATAATCTGTCTGAACGAGGTGAAAAATATGGTATTGTATTACTAAGTGTTGAGTGTCTTTAAAGAAAATATATATATATTAATTTAAAATTGTTATGTAATATCTTCATACCTTTTAAGGCTATCTTCTGAAATAAACCTATGTTTTGTATCATTTGAAACAAGTTTAGGTATTGTCATATCTTAGGTATTGGAAATAAGCTTATCTTCATATCTTTTGAAATAATCGTTACTTCATATTTAAGCTATGTAAAATCTTCATATTAATTAAATTTATCTTCCTATCTTACCCAGCGTCACACGGCAGGGCCTCGGACTGCTTGGTGAAGGCCTGTTGGTTGCAGTATCGGCCTGGTGGACACGGTTCACATCCCTCAGGGCCAGTTACCTCCCTCTGGGTGGAGAACGTCCCCCTGGGGCATGGAGTAGGGTAGGCCGTGCCGTTCTGACAGTAGTAGCCGATGGGACAGCGGTCATTTCCAGTGAACGTTGCATTGTACGTTTGGTTTACCTGTAATAATAAAAAATAGTTTCAGGATTTTAACTCAGAATAGAGACTGCCTTGATAAACTAGTGCTACTGGTGCCTGACTGATATGTGGTCAATCTGAGATAAATCCTTGTCGTTCAGCAATTAGGGATTTCTGAAATATTTTGTTTATCATCTTAGAGCAAAACAAACATTTATTTTCATGTCTTCAAATAGGTGACATTAATTTTATTCTTGTGGGTGAATTTAGTGGTATTAAGAGGAATATAAATAAAAATAGGCAATCAAATAAGGTAATTTCTATAACATATACATGTATACATGATACAAACAGAGATATATCTAAATAAGAATAAATTAAAAACTGAAATAACAATAATTTATTAAATAAAATATGAATGTAACAATTAAATGTGACTTGAGCATAGCTAATAAAATGACCAGTCAGAATCAAAGCTGTGAAAAAGATAGGAACATACACAAATATGTATACAAATATGTTGTTTATCATTCATTATAACTGGTTTTAAATGATGTTAATGACATGACAATTATATCAGGTACAGACTTTTAAAAAGAATAACTAAACAAACCTCAGATGTAAAAATACATACACATTAATTAACTCAATTTGTCGAATACAGGTAACATTCACATTCACCTCTCCTTAACATGCTGTCGATCTGAGATCAATTCCTGTCAGTGAACCACTAGGATTTATCCAAATTTTTTTAAAATTCCAACACCTTTATAACCATCAATAATTTTTTTTTGAGTGCATCAATATTAAAAATATTTTTTATCATCATTCTTACGTTGTCCTCTATGGGTGTTGGAGATGAAGCACCCCCTGTGCAGTAGTATCCTCCCCAGCACTCCGCCGTTGGCTCAGACAGGCCTGCCCTGTCACAGTACCAGCCTGCAGTGCAGTCTGTGCAGTTCTCTACATTAGTGTAGTACTCGTCAGGACCAAATGTCCCCATAGGACAGGGGAACGATTTGGCAGCCTGAGTTTTCTCAGGACAGAAGAATCCAGTTGGACAAGGGGAGGGGAACACCACTGGGTATCCTGGAATAAGAATTAAAATTAGTTATTTAAGTGTGTAACTACCCTATTTGTGTTTTAAAAAGATTCTTGGATATTGTATTTCCTGCAGTCTAAATATAATAATAATAATAATGATAATGATAATTATGATGATGATGATGTTGATGATGATGATGATAATGATATTGACAATAATAATAATAATGATAATAATAATAATAATAATAATAATAATAATAATAATAATAATAACAATAATTTTAAGAATAATATTAAGAATAATGATAAAGGGGACACTAAGAAAAAAGGGCTCGCTGACTCATTAAAAGAGCACTTCAATAAATAATAAAAAGTGTAATATTGCCTTGTCAAGTAACAACAAAAACAAGCTTTTTTTTAAATTTAAAAAGCTGCATCCCCCCAAAAAAAAATAAAAAAATAAAAAAAAATAATAATAATAATAATAATAACAATAACACAATAACAATAATAATAATTATAATAATCATCAAAATAATAATCACAACAAAATACTGTTTTATAAATATGTCATAAACTTGCCATCTATAAAGGTGATATTCCCAGCATTTGCATCACAGAAGTAGCCTGGCGGGCAGTCATTACATGAACTTTGACCTCCGTTCACTTGGTACGTTCCATTGGGGCACTGCAGCGCAATGGTTGAACCCTGCTCACAGTAGTGACCCTTCCAGCATTGGAGGTCAGCAGGTGTTGGGGAATTCTGTCCCCCGGGACAATAGTACCCAGGATCACAGAATCCAGTGGGTACGGTGTTACCCGTTCCTGTAATAGAATGAATTGGGTATTTAAATTGTGAATTTGTTTTCATTAAAATTATTATTTTATTTTCATATATTTATACCATCAAAATAGCAAAATGTCTGAATATTTAACTGTTTGGTGATGCATGCATAGCCCAATAACAGCTCCCACTCAGAGAGAGTATCTAATGACTCAACATGTAACTTTAAGGTGACTACACCCTTTTCTTTCTGTCCAACCCATAACACTGTTACTTCTATCCACTAACCTCCTGCCCTGGACAGACTGCTCAGGCTTTTGAGGCACGTGGCCAGGACAGGTGTGTGCTGTAACAGCTTTCTCTGAATATGTACATGTCTACCAAATAACCCTCTGAGCTGACCGATATGCTGATGCCAATCATGACTACACACAACAAAGTCATCAACATAAGCTTGACATCCACTTAATCCAACAATAAGCAGAAATTTATCTTGCTTTCTTTTCTTAGATAAAGGAATTCGACAATAACCTTTCATAAGATAAAATTTACTAATGTATATAGCCATCCCTATTTTATCTATGCAATCATCAATTCTAGTTTACCGTACCTTAAGGTTTTGTGGAGTGTGATTTTAAGACAGTAGTGACTACGAACCTAGACAGTACATGCCAGCTGTACAGTTGAGACAGTCATCCACAGACATGCCCCCAGTCCTGTTGGCAAAGGTCCCAGCGGGGCAGGGAGTGGGGGTGCTGGTCCCTTCAGGGCAGAAGTGACCCTCAGGGCAGTCAATCTGGGTGGGGACCGGACTGTTGCCACTGCAATACCAGCCAGCACTGCAGTTTCCTGGAATTAAGAATGATTAGCATGAATTAATAAATTAATTAATTAATGATTGTTTAACATATAGGCTATTGAATGTCAGAAAAAGAAGAAAGATTAACATGCTATTATAAACAGAAATATAAAATTTTAAACTAAGAATTATTAGTATCACAGCAATACAAAATATATGTTTACTTCAATATATTCAAAGTTGTTACCCTCTTATGACATTATTAGAAAGGGATAATTTATTTAGAGATACGATTAACCCATGTCATGTGGTTATGGATCATTTAGAACACTGAGCAAACCCACTGCCACTACATTGGCTAATTGTATCAAGTGGCAAGAACTTAATTACAATTAAATATTTTAAAATGAAATAAAACAAATAATACTGATATATAAAAGGGGTTTTCAGGAAGCATAAGTTGTTATTTTTAATGTTAATTCAGAAAGTTTCTTATGGACAGGACTACTGACACGTTTACAGTTAAAGATTACTTTGAATTTAATTACATTTACAGTTAAATAATTCTTTGAATTTAATTATATTTCCAGATAAATAATTATTTGAATTTAATTAGATCTACAGTTAAATAACTACAATAATGTTGGGTCTATCAAAATAATATGGCTTTAATAATCTTATTCATTCCTCTTTGAATTTATTACAGATAACTGACAGTTTCATGATAGATTTGCTCTAAACAAAAAGCTATGTAACAGGAATACA
>JAVCKW010362032.1:0-10707 GCA_034780715.1 Peltospira delicata | reverse complement strand
TTTAAATACACTCCATGGAAAAGGGCCTTTAGTCAAACAATTAATGACACTGCAAATCAGCATATGAAAACTGAAAGGGCATTATATTTGCTCAAATTACAAATTATCTGACAGTAAATATACTGCTATCAAGTAGGCCACTATACAATTGAATAACCAGATACAAAATCATTTGAATAAGCTAACTGGGGGCAAATCTAAGTCCTGAAAATCTTTAAAGGAAATGTTTTTATAAACCAGGATTAAATATGTATTATAACATATCCAAAACTATACTACTAAATCTTAAAGATACTATGTCAGAAATTGTTTACACTGTTTAGTGAGCATTAACAATGTGACAATTAGCAAGTGAACTCAAACCGCAGATATGCTTATATCTGAACTTGAAATTCAATTTTGTAAGAAAAACATTTCCATTAATGTAGCTTTAAGAAATATTTGCTAAAATTAATTTACATATACAGTAACTATAAATACCTACTTGATACTAGAACAGGATCCTTTCGACTTTTCTGCATCTGCTGGGTTCCCTGCAATTGATTGTTGATGTGTTTTTTCAAAAACCCTCTCATCACAATCCATCACGCTGATTTCTGAACACATACCTCCTCCATTTTCTGTGACATGATCCAACAGCCCCGTGCTCTGAACTCTCTTTGGTTCTTCAAACGTTCCTAGTTTCTCATCCAATCTTACATCTTCCAGTGGTGTAGTTTCTGCAGATCTCCTTTCAAAAATATTATCAATACAATGCTGTATAGCTGGCTTGTATGGCTCTTGCATGCTGTGTTCTTCAACAGGTTTTGAACCAGCAGACACTGGCAGTGATTGAACATCCTCTTTGGTCACCCACTTTTCTATATCTTCATTCCTATAATCAGAATTAGCAGCAGCAGGGCTGTGTTTAGACTTTAAGTCCAGTGATATTCCAGAGTCAGGACTTGTTAACTCTTCATCACTGGTTTGTGATACTGGTTTGATTTTGTCCAGTGAAACAACAGCTCCTCCTGATGATAGAGACCTAGTGTCATGGTCACTGGTAGTTTCATTAACTGACTGTGGAGTCTTCACCAACAGATCCAAGCCAGGAGACAGATGGTCGTTTCTTCTGTCCACTTGTGGTGAGCTATCCAGCTGTCTACAATGTAGACCTGTCTGCTGAGAGGTCAAAGACTGACCTCTTGTAGTAAGCAGTGGTGGAGCTCGGGTTTCAGTTCTAGCCTCAGATGATGACACAGATTTCTGAGGACTGCAAGACACCACACAAGGCACATCACTGGAATTTTCTCCATACATATTTTCTTTCAAGTATAAAGGTGTACATTCAAGGACAGATCCTCCATGAGTTTGTACAATAACAACATTACCATTACAATCTATGCTTTTCAAATTATTAGCTTTTTTCACACATGCATAGTTACCATTCTTTACATTAACACCACTGTTCAAAGGTATGTTAGGGCTCTGTAAGACAGTTGAACACAATTGATCATGTGTTGATGTCTGTGAAGTACATTTTTGTTTCTGTTTCTTATTTGGTTTTCTATTTGTCACTTTTTTATTTTGGGAAGACGTCCCACTTGCACCTGTAGTATAAATTTCATTGTTAAAAGACTTTTCAGATGATTTTCTTACAGAATCTACTCTCTGAACTTGATATTCTGATAGAACATCCACCTTAGTTGACACTGGATCTTGAATCTCAGATGCAGTTAGTTCTAAAATGTCTGTATGTTTTTCTGACATTTCTACAAAGTCACCTTTGGCTATTTTAGTTAAAATGGAATTCTTAATTAAAAAATCTGTTTGGTTCATCTGACCCACCGCAAAGCAGGCAATGAGTCTGAGATTATTAACAGAGGTCCACTTTCCACACACAATGTCCTGACAATAACCCTGACTCTCAAAGTATGTCTGTACTTCATTAGGAGCATCGATGAAGTCAATATTCAGACTTTTTGCCAGCTCCAGAAAGCTCTCCCAGGGAAAGTTTGCCAAATACTGACACAGCTGCAGGCAGTTGATGTAGGTGTTATCCATGCAGTAGTATGACATCAGCTCCTTGTCAGCCACAAGAATCTTCTTCGCTTCTGCCACACAGCATTCATTTCCATCTGGCTTGGCCACCACAAACACTGTTGATTTCAAACCCGCTTCTTGCATCACACACTTTTTTTTCTGTACCTTTGCCCTCTGTACCTTGCTTGCTTCAGAGACGGACAGGATGAGCTGCCTTCTCTTGTCACACCAGTGCCCAGGACGAATGCGGTAAAAGGTCAGATCACCACCCGCTGCTTGCTTTCTTTCACGGTGCAGGTCAGTCAATGCCAGTGCTGCAAGTTTGAGAGAGATGAGACTGTGACAGTCGGTCAAGCCGGTATGATGTTGGAAAAACAGCACCTCGTCTCGAGTCATGCTGCCGAAATGCTCTGGGTGACTGATGTGAACGTTTTTGTAGAACACTGCATTCATCAGGCGGAAAGTTAACAGCTGTGTTGGGCACAAGAACATCATGCCGCCACGACTGACTGCTATCAACTCAAACCCACAACAGGCAACTCGACAAATCTGTGGTAACAAAACCTGCTGTCCATAAGCAAAAACAGACTGCTCCTTCATTACAAGACTTTGATCTGGTTCCTCCACACATTGACAGAAAGGTTTTAGACTATCTATTATCTTGATAT
Source organism: Peltospira delicata (assembly GCA_034780715.1). Lineage (NCBI taxonomy): Eukaryota > Metazoa > Mollusca > Gastropoda > Neomphalida > Peltospiridae > Peltospira > Peltospira delicata. The sequence continues at coordinate 8,017 of JAVCKW010362032.1, read as the reverse complement.
TAGACTTGTTTAAGAAACTTGAGGTGGGTTTAACATAACGACCATTTTCACCTCTGGAATTGACCACGGATATTCTTGGTTTTGTTTTCTTCACTGCAATCACCTCCGATTTACCTGCCTGAACATTAGGAGAAATGAACACTTTGGTTGTGCTGGGGGATACAATGTTGCTTGGCATCAAGTTTTTGGAGTAATCACTTCTCAGCTTAGACAACATGAGGTCCACGTCTGTATGGTGGGTGCAACTGGTGGTGCTCTGTGTCATAACTTTGTTTTCATAGCCTCCCCTTTTCACTGGGCTGGTCTGTGGAGAGCTGACAAACTGACAGATATCAAAGCATTCCAGGTCAGGGTTATCTGGCCTGCTCAACAGCTCTGCGAATGCATTGTCTAAAGTGCTGCCCATGAAAACAGTCGGATTATGGCAAGTGTTCTCAATAAATGTCGTCTCTGGGAAGCTAACATTGGTATTTTCGCACATCGAAAAACTTAAATTGTGATACATGCTGTCTGTATTGCTCACATTTAAGCACAGTGAGTTTGTGTAATCATCTGCTGTTTCAGAGGAACAAGTGTTTTCTCTTTGTTCTATCTGGGTGGCTGCTGCTCTCTCTAACAGCTTTGAAGAAGCTGATTCGCTTTCTACAGATGAACCAGATATGAATGAGTAAGACAGGACATCTCCCTCTGCTGCAGATGAACACATGGATGTCACAGGCTCAAGTATAGGTACTTGGTGCATCCTCTCAGTCATGCCAATACTGAACACTGGGTTTGGAGAGAATGTCAGACTTGATGGCACTGTGTCACGTTCACTGAAGGTTGCTGTTAATGCCAAGTCAGGTTTAGACACAAGATTTGATGATGGCTCAGAATCCAACTGAGCAAGAGAGACATTTGACAACACTACATTCTGACTATAAGGCACCTCTGTAGGCATGATTCCCAACTGATTAACTGATCCACTTGAAGTCAGCATAAGATTTTGACGATCAGCATCAGTGCCGAGGACTGTAGTATGAACTGTATCATGGGGTAATCCTGAGCTGTTGACTGCATCAACCGGCAAACTAGATACTAACAAGCTTGAAATGGGAATGTAGTGCACTCCATTTGAAGTTATTAACTGAAATTCTTGTGGTAAAGCATCATGCACCATTTGATCACACTGATTTTGGTCCTGTAGTTCCATAGAAAATAACGGTAAGGTGTGAGTGATACTTGTAACCTGATTTTGTGCTGGTGCAGTGGACGCAGAACAACTAGAATAATCATACAAAATTACTGTCTGGTTCTCAGGGGAATCGGCTACTCTTGACTGGCTCATGTTACAAACAATGGCCATCTGGTTATCACAGCCATCGCCCGAACATGGCTCACTGATATTATTAACATCTTTTAATACTAACACCGAACTATACACATTGTTACCACAAGCTAAAGATTGATCTTTCTTGGGATTTGGAAAAGCGTTTTGAGTGTTTCTACTTTCTAAACCAAAATTAGTTTGAAATTCTACATGGTGTGGTTCAGGTAGCAATCCTACAGTGTTGCTAGATGCCTCAGTATTATCACTAAGCACTGATTCACTGTTCATGGTTGTATGCAGATTAATGAATTCAGAACAATTAAAAGTAGACTCACTGTTTGAAAAACTTGTATCACTGTTTGCCAACCCTTAAAAGGACAAACTGAAAGAATTAAATTGGCAATAGTTTGGCATCAGTAACAGAATATCACTTCAATAACTGTTTTCTAGTAAGACAGAATATTGGTCTTCTTGTAGTGAAGGTTGCTGCAATTTCAGCTGTAACATGTTCTGATGATGTATCTCATATATTTAGCTTTTCTCTTCTTGTACCCTTTGCTGGTACTCTCATGGCTTCCACAATATCATATACAGGAATATTTATAAAAAAAATTCTTCACTATTACAGCAGCATTCCATTACACATTGCGATCTCATGGCATAAAAATAAACATGTTTGATTTGTAGAGCTTGGTGACACAACTGCATCTGATACAAAGTTGATACATTTTTACCACCAATTCTGAAATGGTATAACTACACTATATTAATGTTCATAATCAAGTTTGTTGAGGATTTTTCACATAATGAAAGTGTTGTCTGTTCAGTTTTGTATGATAAGATTAATAATTCTTGATTCAACGATCATTTTAGACTTCTTAAATGGGTCAGCCAACAGAATAAAATCTGAAAGGATAAGAAAATTGAAATAGGCATCAGGGATCTCACTAACCCTTGAAAAGTGTATTTTGAAGTAGCAAACTTGGACAGGACTCTTGAATTTTTAGTTTTTTCTTAAATTCTATAGTGGGACAAATGAACACCCCAATTAAAAAAATGTGAGAGTCCAGTGAGGTATTAAATATAGAATATCTATGTGTAAGAAGGACCAGAATGTGCAAAAAAAATACTGAACACATTTTATCAAAGATTACATGCAGCATTCTTACTGGCCTTTCACCATGAGGGGGCAGATGAGCATTCTTGAGAAATTTGCAGAGTTCCGTAATAGGATTTTAAGATAAAACAAAAAAACTGAGGGTCAAGTTTCATGCTTCAAAATATACTTTTCAGGGGTCCATGAGATCCCTGACATGGCATCGGAAATGTGGTGCTATATAAGGCTACCTTTTTCAATTAACAGCAATGGATCTTTTATATATACATCATCTCAGACAGGATAGCACATACAATGACTTTTGTAACACCAGTTGTGGAGCACTTATTGGTACCAGGCATAGCCCAAATGGTCCACCAGATGGTATCAATCCGACAACCTACCACCCTATGAGCAAACAACTGTCCATCTCCTTATCTGGTAACTTTAAATTGCTGTAATCATCCATTCACTATTAATAGCATGTAGCATATTCTGTGTTTAATTTTTTTTAAACAAACTAAACATTTACTAGGTTTTACCAGATCAAATCTGACCTGTATTCAACCTTGCAGCAAGCAAACAAAAATATAACTCTTTTTCTGTCAATTCAATGAGTTAAAATTACAGATAAAAAAATTATTATTAAATTCATTTGACAATGATAATGAATTTCTAGTTTTATGTACATGATGTGAAAAATAACCTTGTTGAAACAGCCTAACTCAAATAGCTTTACCACACTTTTCCATAGCAGGGCTTCTAGAATATACTGGCCCAATGTCCATGGCCAGAACATTTTAGTCTTGGTCCAATTAAAAAGGACAGAATTACAGAAAATTGTAGGTATGGCCATTGAATTTTCATAAATATTGACTTTATTGCAAATCATATTTAGAAAAATTCTATAAGCCCTGCATAGACAAAAAAAACTTTGAATTATTTGTATTATTCTGAAAGTAAAACTGTTCTCTACCCAAAAAAGAAGTATTTTAAAGTTTCATTATGGTAAAATGCATTTTACATTTGGTCTATTGTTGTGACAGTGATCTAACACATCATTTTAGATGTGTGTTGATGACAACAGCAGTTTATTACAATCATCTTAACCACCTTTCTCACCATTTTATATTGTTCTCTCTTGTGTGGCTGTATATTATTTAAAATATTAATGATTAAAGTGATAAATGTTAGGTTTTTGTTATTGTAAAGTTCAAATCAGAACACCAGATTTAATTCGGAACAACATAGTAAATGTAAATAAATAAGTGAAAATTTAGTTTATTACATATGTAGATAATCATGGATTTACATGGTTCATACAGAAATTTCAAACCTAAATTCAGGGCATTTTTAGGGTCAATATAACTATAGGTAAAATTTCAGGACTTTTACAAATATCAACAATACCTTGATTTTTGTTTCAGTGTGACATTCAATTCCATAAAAATGCCAAATTGGATTTTGCTACAAATGATAAGTTCCTTTCTCTGATCCTATGGCCGATTTATTCAGGACACTCAGTGTATCTTGTAATATCAAACCTTACAAAAATGTGTTGTTTTGCTTTATGGTACAGAAACTACTTCAATAAAACAGTTGCAAGCTTGAAAGTAACATTAAATACTTGTGATGTGATAGTGTCAGGCAAAAATAATTATTTAATAGGGTAGGGTAAACATGTTTTGCGTACACATTCAGAACAAGGTGTTATAGCGCACGACTATCCTGGCCACATGCCTCAGCTATGTGGTACAACAGGTTGATGGTTAGTAGTAACCAAGTTACGGGTATCAGGCATGCATCAACACATGTCACTGTGATAAATATGTTTTGTAGTGTGATAATGAATTAAAAGCATGAAACACCAAGTACCATATATTAGAAAATGTTCGTGGTTTACAGACTGAAATCAAATTTAAATATATATATATATTTGTGATATTGTCAATGCTAATACCTACAGTAATAAATAAAAATTAATCACACCGTCTAGTCTTACCTGAATGAATTACCCGTATTACCCAATATGTTACTTTGTCACAGTGTACAGAATACAGAGCTTCTAAAATGTATTTAAAATTCACAAACATGCTATCCAACAATGAACAGGTCATTGTTTTCCCGGACATTACACAAAATTACAAGTCCTACATTCAAAATCACTAACCTTGGAATATTATAAATGCCTTGGGATATAAATTATAAAACAACTACTGGTAAAGAAATATTTGTAGACTGCTTTGGTATAAGATGATTTAAAACAATTAATATAAATTGATAATATGGATTCTTTCAAATGATTGCCTCTCAAATAAAATTTGAGAAGCAAAGATTGCTTACAATTGATAAAAATTAATTTTGAGCCTTGGTAATATTTTTGTGTAAACATATTACTGATAGAAAGCACATTTTATTATTGATTACTTCCTACTAGTCTACTGTGTTTTTGTATGTCAGGATTTGCTTACAGAAGAAAGAAAGGTTATAAGAGTCACCAACTGCTTTCTTAAGATGATAGAAATTGATGTAGAATATTTGGATCCCTACATCGTATGCCATATGAATGTTGACCTTTGTGTTATCATTCAAGTTTAAAAAATTGGATTCTGACATGTTTTTTCATTACCTTCAATTTTGGAAGAGATTTTTATAATATATAATACTGTCACTGTGCAGATTCATTGCAAATGACGTAATGTGTTGCAAACTAATGAAACCGGAGTTTCCTTGTTGTTACAAATCTGCTCATGTATGGACTTTTATAACAAAATATTTTTGAACCAGAAAATATTTACAACCAATAAATTGAAGGAAAAAGCATATTAAAAATATAAAAAAATGTATTTCTGATACAAAATGCATTATACCTGATGATTATTTCACCTAGCAGTCAGGATTAAAATTCACATGCTATATTAATAAGAAATTACATCTAAATTATCAGTACTTGTTACCAGAGAAATATCCTGTCATTGTCACGTCTGATTTCATAAATTTACCTGTATAACGTTTTTTGACTGAAAATTTGAAATGTAAACATTTGACCATCATGTAGGTTTAATCTGTTGATTGATTATCCTGCTAAGATTACAAACACTGTATTAACTGATATTTGTAGTCAATGAAATAAGATATTTCAAATAAGCCTACTGATCATATGATTACAATACAGGTGCGTTGTAGCCATTTTCCTGTTAACATGTGTTGGTTAACTGTCATTAGTGGGAAAGCATTCGGTGACAAAAAACCTGACACTCAACCTGAAATAAAATCCTGTTATTTCACATTTCCTTAAAATGACCACCAGTCAAAAAAAGTCTTGGTTAACTCTGTCATTAGTGGGAAAGCATTTGGTGACAAAAAACCTGACACTCACTGAGACTTCTCGGGTGTTGGCACTTTGCAGAAATATATGGCTCAAGATTACACATATCATGGCACGACCAGAATTAAAATCAGTTAAAAAATAACTTACATTATGATGCAACATATAAGACTGAGCTGTGATTTTACAAGTTATACAGCTATTTTATTATAATTATCTAAGAAAAACGTAGCACTCAGTTCCAAATTTTATTGTCGCGGCTTACACGTTAGTGAAGAGCATGTAAAACTTTCACTGAAACAGAGTTATACCCCTTTGATTATGAAATTTGTAAAGCCATATTCTGAGAGAGAGAGAGAGAGAGAGAGAGAGAGAGAGAGAGAGAGAGAGAGAGAGAGAGAGAGAGAGAGAGTGTGAGGGTATAATGGAATTGCGTTATTGTAGTTTGATACATATTGGCGCATAATGTGGCACACTTCGTTCCCATAGACTTAGTTGGCGAATTTCCTTGCTTATAGAAACAACACAATATAGTGTTTGCTACTGTATATCAGACTGGTAACAGGATATAGTAAATAAATGTTACATACCATCCCACAGATACATTCCAGGTCTGGGCTTTGATCTGTGATCGTCGAGATGAAATTCTGTGTGTGTCTACTTTGGCCTGATTCTACATTCCTGACAGTGGTAGTCAGGGCTGAGTCTAGAGAAAATATAATAAAGTTACAGTCAAGCAAATGAAACAATTCACTCTTTGAACCATGGAAGGACTCACTATACTTAATAAAATTTGCTGTATGCATCTAGTTTAACGTGGGAAGACTCCCACGCTCTACTAAGGTATTCTTTTATTAGAAGGAATCGCTGTGCAGACACCACGGACACCACAGACTATGTTGCACCATTTTCGAAACACTGACTGGGATTATAATTATAATTCAATGAATCCAACAGGAAGGCTATACCAAACGATCTACCGCACCATTAACATACGCTCTACCACCAAATGATATCCGGCTTTCACAGTTCTCACTAAAATAAGACAACTATTTACCCTTGTTCTGATATGTACCTCATATAGGTATATCAAACAGTGTCTCAGAACTTTGATAGCAGATTAGAGAGAACAGTTCTGTTAGTTGAAGGTGCTATTTTCAATGAAGATACTCTTTCATAACAACCTTGCATATGTGACGGCAGATACATCAGCTGGTGACATCTACTGCCGTAATTCAAAGATTCCATTCCACCACTGATTTAATGTAAAAACTGCTGTATCCACCTTTTCCTGGATACAAAAATAAGCCAATTAAAAAAAATAATTATGGATTCGATTGAAACAGAATAGAAGGCTAAAACAGGGACTACATTGATTTGACAGTAACTCCTTATGGTTTTACAATAAACTGTTTTGCATTGAATTGCAGGGTGTTATTATGAGTATGGTTATTATTACATTATGATCATATGTTTAAGAAACGTAATAGTCAAAGAGAGTTACGAAATATTCATTAATGTACATAATACACTAGAGAGAGAGAGAGAGAGAGAGAGAGAGAGTGAGAGAGAGAGAGAGAGAGAGAGAGAGAGAGAGAGAGAGAGAAAATGATGCAAGCAAAACATCTACGATTGCATGATAAAGTGAACTAGTACATGGTGCAAGTCACAATTATGTTTAATAGTTTCACGGCATTTTAAGAGAGAGAGAGAGATAATAGTTAAAAGAGAGTGTGTGTGAGAGGAGAGAATGTTCAAAAGTATGTGTGTGTGTGTGTGTGTGTGTGTGAGAGAGAGAGAGAGAGAGAGAGAGAGAGAGAGAGAGAGAGAAATATATTTAACAACACACTTATATTAAGGGTTACATCGGCGTCGTAAAGCATTTTTACTCAGAAAAATTTCTAAAAGCTCTCTGACAGCGAGCGATCTTAGATCAACAGCATGGCAGGCGGGCGCTTCCACCACTAGGCTATGGAGACAATGATGTCATGTCGACTCGTAACGACTAGCGAGAAACAATGTCCCCGCATGTCGTTTGACAAATCTCGTTTTCCTTTTTCCTGTACACGGAATTGTTCACGTCATGTTAAACCAGCACAGCGATATCGAACTGCGGTGATTGATCGATTTCTGATCCTGTCACTTTGACAGATGACATGCCTGCCAGCAGGCGCGACACATTTAAAAACGAGTGTAAATAAATCAAACTGGGTTTAGGTCCGCAAGATAAATACAGTTTACTGATCTACGTGATAGCCAAAACAGAATAATTTAGTAATACAGG
>JAVCKW010359810.1:0-10709 GCA_034780715.1 Peltospira delicata | reverse complement strand
AACAGTCTTTAACAAGTCATTTTATAACCTCTGTGAACACCCAACAAACGTGTGATTCTGAACAAGTTCCCTCAACCATGGAACAACAGACAACAAGTCATTTTATAACCTCTGTGAACACCCAACAAACGTGTGATTCTGAACAAGTTCCCTCAACCCTGGAACAACAACAAGTCATTTTATAACCTGGAACAACAGTCTTTAACAAGTCATTTTATAACCTCTGTGAACACCCAACAAACGTGTGATTCTGAACAAGTTCCCTCAACCCTGGAACAACAACAAGTCATTTTATAACCTGGAACAACAGTCTTTAACAAGTCATTTTATAACCTCCAAGACTCGAAATTAATTTTTAAGAGTGAGAAGCAATCTTTGCTTGGTTATCAGGAAGCAAATTGTGTATTTTGAGAGGCATTTGCCACCTGTCATCTGTCAATTTCGAACCTTGAACCTCTGTGAACACACAACAAACATGTGATTCTAAACTAGTTCCCACAACCATAGAAAAACGAATTAATAACATTTAAATACCATTATCTTAAAGTCTTGACTTTATTAACATATAGACTTTAATTTTCTAAGCATGGAGCCAGCAGAATATAATTTGGTCACATGATGAAAAATATTGTCAATATTTCATTTCTGATCAACTAAAAATATTGACACCCAAACAGTTTAAAAAAAATATTAATGATAATTTAAAGAAACAAATATGCAAATGAATTCATTGTTAATATACATGTATATTAATACACTGTTACTGAATACTATGTGCTTTGACTCCATTGTTTTATATTTCACTCCTGGTTTACAAAAGACCTTTACACTTTGATCAATCCAGTCTGGGCATTGGTAATTAAAGATGAGACTCCCTATGGCACTGATTTGTGCATCACCAGCATTCTTCTCGTATAACTTACTTCTACAATTTTAACACGGCTGCATCCAATAATGGTTTACACATAAAGCCACAGACGATGAAACAGTTTACTCTATGTTGCCTCTGAGAAATCAGACAGCAATCACTGAGAACATCTGTTTTCTTCACAGCCTACTTTATTACCTCCTTGTACTAGGATAAACTTTAATAAAGTACCGAATTAGCAGTTTTATGTACAACCCACAACAATTATGTATAATCTGACTGGTGTATTGCCTTAGAGCTAGTTTTAAAGGATAAATATATTTAGTTTCTGGCTATATGTATATAATGCTTTTCTGAGATTCATACATTAACCTATTTAAACATGTGTCTTACCAAATGAACATTATTACAACACTCTACTCTTTTACTGTAACTTATTTGTCACACTATAATCTAAAGCTCACAAAGAGAAGGGGGCTGTGATTCAGTGGTCTAATGATATGTGCGTCCGTCTGTCACACGGTCAATCTAAGAACAATCTGTGTCAAGTAGCCATTAGGGAATTTTCAAATTAAAAGAATGTTTCTGAAGCCAATATACCCATTAGTGTTTATTATTATTATTATTATTATTATTATTATTATTATTACTATTTTATTTTATTATTTTATTTAAACAATTATTATTTTTTAATTTATTATTATTAAATTTTATATAATATATATATATATATATATTTTTTTTTTTTTTAATAATGGGAAGGAAAGAAATACAAGTCCATAAAGGTCAAGGTCAAGTTTTGGAATAAGCCATCCCTTTTGTCCATGACAGAAAACAAGATTAACTACATTCATTGTCCATTTAAAAACATACAGACTGAAAAGTCTAGTTGGTAAGCCATCAAATATAAGGCTTGTAGATGCCAGGCTCATACATCCTTATAGTGGCTCCCACATAAAGTATTTTAAAGAACTCAGTGGATGTAAAGATACTGGATGTAAACAATGCAGAATTTATAAACATACCATTTTCTCACAAGTACAAGTACAGCAATGCTGTTACAAAATTAACCCAAATTTCATCAACACAGCTTTGCATGCTTGACTACTCAATAACGTGCATTCAAAAAGAAATCTGTTAAAAAAGATATCTATTTCAGAATTAAATCCCAAACCGTGTGTTTAAAAATAAACCCAATTTAAATGAAATCCCAAGGCCTGGAGGTAAAAACATCTCTTCTGAAATGAAATTGAAAGCTCTTTCAGCAATCGAAATCTCTTCACCAGGAGAACTGATCTCATTTAACAACACGTTCCAAACTAGTTACGGGCCGATATTTCAGTGGCTCAGACCTCAGAATTTGGGTGGTGACAACTAGGATTAAGTTTACTATTGTAAATAATGCCCATTATGCCATGTTTGAACCTTTATTTGATATACTAATTAAAAGAATTATAACAATAAGAATTGTTGTTATATTGTATTATATTATGTTGTGTTATATTATATAATGTTATATCATATTATAGTGAATATTTTCAATATCATTTAATCAGCAGTAATAGCAGTTTCAGGAACAATTTTATTTAAAACAAAGAAGATGACGAAGAAAACGAAGAAGAAGAAGAAAAGAACATCAACACATGCAACACTGCTTAGGTTCTATCTCAAACCAATTGAGCATGCAGTGTAAATAGACACAGGCGCCTTGATAGGCTAATGGTAAGTGCCTGTCTGACTCGCAGTCAATCTGAGATTGATCACTGTCAGGTAACCACTAAGGATATTTTTTAAGTAAAATGTTTCTGATGCTGATATAATTAATAAAAAAATGTATTGTGTACATTGTTAAATAATATTGTTTAAAAATGAGCACGTACACCATAGAGGTATTTTTGGCTGTATCCTTAATTTGATACAAAAACAAAATAATGTATGAACCCCGTTGACAAAATGAATATACGACTGGTCTAAGATTCAGCTCTGTCAGATAGATACCCACTAGGAATATTTTCTAATTAAAATGTTTCTGGCTCTGTTGACTGCAGGGGCCATCATAATACAGCGAGAAATAAATTACATCAGATTAAAGTATTTTTTAAAACCTGTTTTAAAGTTAAATATAAAACTGTCTCAGCAGTCCACTGTCATGATAACAATCTACTCACAGGGTGAATCCACTTCATTTAGTAACAAATTTTAAATTACAGGTCCACATATTGGAAATAAGGCCAACAGCAACTGATGCCAGTGGTAAGACGGTTATTTAAGATTAAATTCCAAATGAATGTTATATTTTGCCATACACTGGTGAATGGTGTATATAAAAGATCCCTTGCTGCTATTGGAAAATGTAGCCCATGAACAGTAGCAGTGGATACCTTCTCATTTTCTGCGTAGTCCTTAATCGTGATATGTCATTTAACTATAAATAAACATTCATCCAAATTTTAAACTAGATAAACATCTTGAATAATAATAATAATAATGATAATGATAATAATAATAATAATAATAATAATAATAATAATAATAATAATAACAACAATAATAATAATAACAATAATAATAATAATGATAATAATAATAATAATAATAATAATAATAATAATAATAATAATAATATTTTTTTTTAAAATAATAATACATTTTTTAATTTAACAACACTCATCATACTTTTGGTAAAGGTTATATCGATGTCAGAAACATTTTTATTAGAAAAAGCCCTAGTAGATACCTGACAGGGATTGATCTCAGATCAACACAGAGATCAGATCGATCACATGACAGGCAGACACAATCACCACGATAACGATCTTGAATGTGACTTGTTGTTTTGACGTAAGGCAAGAGTCGACTTGATTGAAACAAGCACACTAATTCTGGACATGCCTTCATTATTACATCTGATTGATTTCGTCTGTTCTGTCCATGCTGGTCTCGTCACATTAGCACACAAACACAGGGAGAGAGGTTTCTGCAGTTGTTATTTTTCATTTCAAGAATTCAGGAAAGCTATTAACTGTATAGCATTAATCAAGACACAAAAGTTCTGATGAAAGTTTTGGAGTAAGCCAGTCTTCTGTCCTTGACTGAGAACATGCTAAACCTTAATATAGGCATGGCCTGTTGGTCAATCCTTGATGTGATAATACGTCAATATTGTTTTAAAAAAACAAAAAAACATGCTAAATCCCACTTGTGCATTTAAACGGTACAGGATTCAACAGTCTAGTGGCTAAGCCATGGAATATAAGGCTGGTAGATTCTGGGTTCATAATAATTGGTAATGGGAACATGGTGTCAGGAGGTCTGGAAATAACATGTAATTATTAAAGGGAACTTCAATTGTTTATTAAAAGGTAATATTACGCTTACACATTTTATTTATTTAAATTTATATGATTATACGCTATGAATACCCACCATCTCAAAGTGAAATGCACAGACACATAAAATTGAAATAATTTCACAACATAAATGGATAACATCTTATTGCAAATGTCTATATCACAGACATGAATATAAGGTCATGCACAGTATAACAATCTTAATTTATCTTGAGACTTACAAGATGTTAATAACAGAGATATTACATCGTCTGGATCATTTATTTCAGTTTTCATTTACATTAATAACACAGGTGGAATAATAATAATGGATAAACATAATAGATACCTATTGTGACATGGTAGATATCTACTGAAAAGTCACACGATAGATCATCTACTAAAAAGTAACATGGCCAATAATCTCCTAAATATACTTAAATGTATTTATTTATTCATTCATTTATTTATGTACTCAAGGTGATACACTTCAATGATTATATTGTTACTGGTTGTTTGTTTATCAGAGAAAGGCCATGTGACTAACTGGGATTAGTCCACACTGATTGGGAGTAATCTTACATCGGCAGCCATCATCGCAAACTGCCAAGTAATGACAAACACAATAATCTTGATGTGGTAAGTACCGTCTACATAGATCTTTCTGCTATTGTAAACAATTTAGACTGAATCAGTCTTTTAACAACTGAATGCATCTATTAACGATATGGGAATAAATATTGGAGGGTAATATTTTTTCTGATAATCAGAATCAGAACAGTTTTACCAAGCCTATATCTATTTAAGGTTCAGGCATGTTCATCTCATAGTCATTGGTTCTGCTCAGGACAGAATGACTGATAATGTATGTGTAAACGTGTTTTATGTGCACGTTCAGAGCAAGCTGTTATAGCGCACGCCTGTCCTGGCAATACGCCTCAGGAGAGGTTAGTGGTTAGTAGTAACCGTGTTACGGGTTAGAGAAGAAGAGAGGGTATAGTGGCCGTAACCCAACCCATTGAGTCGTCAGAAATTTGCTCTGAATGAGAGATATGATCCCAGTACTTACCAGCCTTACTTTTCAGACCGACGGCTTAGACCACTATGCCATCGAGGCCAGTTGAACTGATAATTGCAGTGTGCAGATTTTTATAGATCCATTGATTGGTTGTCTTAAAAGACAATTACTGGCTGGTTGTTTGCTTTGGGCAGAAAATCACTTCAATTAAACGGTACTATAAATAAGCATTATAGGAACATTCTTAATTATTTGTTTCATACACATGATAATGTATATTTTCAAATATATCATTATTTTCTAATAAAAACATTGTGTAAGGTAAATATATCACTGTAAAAAGAACATCATTATACCATGTCACTTGAATTATATTTTAGAAGGTGAGTGACATTTTGTATTTAAATTAAAAAATAACAATGAGTAATAAAGAAATCTGTCCTTCAAGGATGCAAAAATAATTTTATTTACAAAATTAATTTAAGAAAAAAATACAGGTAATAATAAATATTGCAAAAATTTGATCATTTGAGACAAATAATCGGTAATTATTTTAATAATTCCATAGTCCAATTATTCTATACTTCAGAAATCTCTGTATTTAATAGATGGTTGACCACTTTCAGTATATCTGGAGCAGAATAAATTTTTTTATTTTAATGTCAGCATAGGTGGTAAATAATCTGTCAATGATATAAATGGAAACTTCTTACTGGGTCACATTATACTGAAGAATACTATCGATCAGCTAACAAGTTTTAAAAAACAGCTGAGATACTTATATCCCGAGATATTTGTATTCTGAGTAAAACCACAGCTGCTCTCTAATGGTGATGATGTGTTAATGAACATCTACAGGTCTTCATTATCATGTAGTCTTGGTAGACTCAGCTCTGGTTCAAAACATATTTGGTAGCTTGTGTATTGGCAATGTGTTAGCCATCCTGCCACCATCACTTATATTGGCTATTGACATCACCATCAAGCTATTTCTCATTCAACCCATTTAAAATAGGCTATCCAGCAGGGGTGGGGAAAAGCCCTTTTTGCTGAACTGGGATGATTTTGGACTCATTAGGACCAATAGAAAATAAAGTTTGTTGGTCCCACTTCGTAGATTTACATTTCAAATTATCGGTCCATAAATACATTCAGTCATTTTATTTAACAATGACATTTTAATTTATTTTTAACAATTCATCTTTAATACCAATACATCATTCTGGAATAAACAACTAAAATAAATATAGCCAGGCATGGTAAACAACAATATTTGCTAATTTGACTGGATGGTGAGTTTGTCGTAAAATGAATCAGACATTAATGACAGTTGAAGAAATTAATGTTTACATTGCTCATTTACAATAAACTTCTGTTAACTGTCTGACAGATAAACAAATGTATGCTGGTAATGGACTTTGCAATTGCTGTGAAAATCACACAGCCATGTACAAGTTTATACTTGAAATGACTGATTCCCGATGATGTTATGTTTCTGTTAGTGATGGTTTTATGACATTTCGCTATTGAAGCATATTTCGGATCTCTGCTGCAGCATTATATTTCAAGAGCTTATACTGACCTTTAATATTTAGGTCATATAATACTTGAAAACTATTTTTCTTACTTTTGCATCCTGGACTGATTGAATTCCGGCAGACTAGCAGTATCGTTCAACCTTTACTTGGCTTTAGAAAAAAATATTTTCTATCTGCTTTTTCACTATTTGTTTTTTCTGTAATACGAAGAGTTTCATTCATATGATAAAACTGTTATCCAGTCAAGGTTCACACTTATTCAAATTTATTATAAACAGAAAAGTTACTGGAATTTGACCACTACCGGAAGTTGATATGCTAATCCTGATAGCGTTTGCTATACCAGTTCTGGAGCACTGGTTGGAGATAACAATCAGAATGAACTGAGTACGCTAAGACTGTCCGCCTCGTACAGAATCTGATATCACTAGACCACTTCCTCATATCAAAAATACAGCCACACATCCACTGTTATTTTAAAATTTCCTGCAGGCATTAATTTGTTCTTTTACCAGAAAATTACTAACTGGGTCAGATTACCGAATGTGCTTCAAGCTGTTCCAGAGATTGTTGTTTGCTGTCAATAACGTTTTATATAATACTCTACCCACCTTTTGCATAGAAGGGAAGGAAGAAAAAAGAAAGAAACACGAAACAAAAATATAAATATAAAAAACAAAGGAAAAATATTGTAAACAAAAGCTGGACTACTGCAATCTAGATATCAGTACTTTATCAATATTACAGACATAATTGTGGCTATGAGAAAAAGCTCTATGGCAAATTGAAACAGTACATCTTCAGATTTATTTATTTATTTTATTTTATTATTATATTTAATTTATTAATTGATTTATATTCATGAATTTACTAATAGTTTTATATCTTGTGACTGGATTCCACACAATATTTTAACAACATTTTAATTAATTTTCCACAGGTTCATACTTTATGATTATGTTTCAACAAATTTACAATTATATTCACAAGTGAGGCACGTTAATCATTAGACTATTGGGGCACCCCATTAATAACGAAGACCGAACCATAACAGGACATGGAAACAATCACAGACAAGGAACTGACCAGGGTGTACATTGTCTTCAATCTCCTTCTGCAGCTCCAGGACACTGGTCAGCTTTACGTTAGACTTGGGTGGGGCTCGTCCTGCTGTAGGGCTGCTGAAGAAAGGAGGAAAATAAGAAAATAAATCAATGCGATAGCACATTATGTCTATAAAGATACAAGCAAAAGTCAATATACACCATGTATGGGATCACATGTGCACAAACACACACCCACATATACACAAACACAAACACTTATACGTGCACATACACACGCGTGCATGCACGCACACATGCACACATACACACACACACACACACACAGGCACAAGTGCACATACACACAAACACACACATAATCTTATCTGTAACATAATTTAACACAATTTTACAATGTAACAGCCTTAAGATAGCATCAAAATATTGTGCTCAGGTCAATGCATTTGATCAACAATATCTTAACTGTTAACGTTATAGTGTCAGTTGATACATGTTCATCAACATCAACTCATAGTCAATACATTTGAACAACAAGTCTTGGATTGGTAACCTTTTAATGTCAGTTGATACATGTTCATCAATGTCCAATAGATGGTCAATACATTTGAACAACAAGTCTTGAATTGGTAACCTTTTAGTGTCAGTTGATACATGTTTGTCAATGTCCATTAGATGGTTAATACATTTAAACAACAAGTCTTGGATTGTAAACCTTTTAGTGTCAGTTGATACATGTTCATCAACATCAACTCATGGTCAATACATTTAAACAACAAGTCTTGGATTGGTTACCTTTTAGTGTCAGTTGATACATGTTCATCAATGTCCAATAGATTGTCAATATATTTAAACAACAAGTCTTGAATTGTAAACCTCTTAGTGTCAGTTGATGCATGTTTCTCAATGTCCATTAGATGGTTAATACATTTAAACAACAAGTCTTGGATTGTTAACCTTTTCGTGTCAGTTGATACATGTTCATCAATGTCCAATAGATGGTCAATACATTTAAACAAAAATGCTTGAATTGTAAACCTTTTAGTGTCATTTGATACATGTTTGTCAATGTCCAATAGATGGTCAATACATTTAAACAACTAGTTTTGAATTGGTAACCTTTTAGTGTCGGTTGATCATTAACGTCCATTAGATGGTAAATACATTTAAACAACAAATCTTAAATTGGTAACCTATTAGTGTCAGTTGATACATGGTCATCAACATCAACTGATGGTCAATACATTTAAACAACAAGTCTTGGATTGGTAACCTTTTAGTGTCAGTTAATACATGTTCATCAACGTCCATTAGATGGTCAATACATTTAAACAACAAATCTTGAATTTATAATCCTTTAGTATCAGTTGATACATGTTAATCAACGTCCACTGGATGGTCAATACATTTAAACAACAAGTCTTGAATTGGTAATCTTTTAGTGTCAGTTAATACATGTTGATCAAAGTCCATTAGCTGGTCAATACATTTAAACAACAAGTCTTGAATTGGTAATCTTTTAGTGTCAGTTGATACATATTTGTCAAGGTCCATTAGATGGTCGATACATTTAAACAACATGTCTTGAATTGGTAAACTTTTAATGTCAGTTGATACATTCATATCAACATCCATTGATGGTCAATACATCTGAACAAAAACTCTTGAATTGGTAACCTTTTAGTGTCAGTTGATACATGTTCCTCAACATCAATTGGATGGTCTTCTTTCTCCGAGACATTCTGGGACTCTGAGAATGATTTCTGAAAGAATGAGTCAAGCTTCTGATCTCGACTGTCAGTTCGCACCAGATGATGGTCATAGACTTTGTCACCAGACCCTGCAAACAAAATAAAAACATGTGACTGCGAACTAAATAATCACACATGACTACAACTAAATAATCACACATGACTACAACTAAATAATCACACATGACTACAGACTAAATAATTATACATGACTACAAACAAAATAATCACACATGACTATAACTAAATAATCACACATGACTACAAACTAAATAATCATACATGACTACAAACTAAATAATCACACATGACTACAAACTAAATAATCACAGATGACTACAAACTAAATAATCACACATGACTACAAACTAAATAATCACACATGACTACAAACTAAATAATCACACATAACTACAAACTAAATAATCACACATGACTGCAAACTAAATAATCACAGATGACTACAAACTAAATAAACACACATGACTACAAACTAAATAATCATACATGACTACAAACTAAATAATCACATATGACTACAAACTAAATAATCATACATGACTACAAACTAAATAAACACACATGACTACAAATTAAATAATCATACATGACTACAAACTAAATAATCATACAGGACTACAAACTAAATAATCACACATGACTACAAACTAAATAATCACACATGACTACAAACTAAATAATCATACATGACTACAAACTAAATAATTACACATGACTGCAAACTAAATAATCATACATGACTAAGCAGAGAGGAAAATGTTATGATATATTTGACAGGTTGTTACATACAGCAATCAAACATGATTATGGTTAAGAACCATAGACAGGAAACACATTGCCAATACACAACAAGTAACTTATCACTTATTGAACATGATGTAGCAAAGGTATGTTGTAACAGCTAGCTCTGAATCTGCATGTCAAAAATATGAAGCATATATGTGGCTAAGTGGCAATTAACTATTAATAATATTCAGTGATTCAACATCAATAGTACTAGAGTTGGCACTTTATTTTAACCATTATATCATGAAGAACAAGTGCCTTCATTAGTACTTCAGTTTAGCTGTTGGTTTCTCAATTTAACAATCAAGACCGGAATGAGAGAATGCTTGTTTAA
>JAVCKW010358699.1:0-10720 GCA_034780715.1 Peltospira delicata | reverse complement strand
GGTTAGTTGCGCCTTCAATCTCACGATTCTATTTTCATTCTGCTTATACACTCTCTTTCTTGGTGGTGGGGCAGCTCTAAAGTTTATCTGTCTTAATTTAGCACGTTCGGAGATCTCTATTCATTTGATTAATTCTACATATTAGTAGCAGTGAATCAATAGCAAGTGACTAGACGCTTCTGTCACGGTCTGTTTACGTTTTAATACAAGTAATTCGTCTAACATCAGTAACACGGTTCTGACTGGGAATAGTGTCAGCCTGCAGGAACGGATTCGGTGGGGATGTGGGTGGTGTTTCTTAATATTGCTTTGTATATACCCTGTAATAATATTTCTTTTAATTAATTAATAATTGTATTTTATTTATTTATCTAGTTAGTTGGTTAGTTAGTTATAATTACTTATTTTATTATTGATTGACTGATAATTACATTTATTTTATTATTTATTTATTTATAATTACATTTATTGTAATTTTTATTTGTTTTCGTTATGTTAATTTGGAAACAATCCCAATCTTTAAATTAAAAATGGTAATGAAGTGGCAAATGGGCAGTTATTTTAACCCTATTTAATTTTCTGAAACAAAACGACACAGACTGCTTCCTAAGTAAATGCTTGTAATGAGACTTTCTCTTATTTGTTATTATCAGAAGACGCAATACTTAGAATACATTTGAACATGCGCGTGATTTAATTTCACAAAACACTTGCCTTTTAGCCAGTAATGATGAAACGCCCGCCTGAACCGCGACCTATATAGTTTGATCCATGTCAGTAATCCATATGGATAAATAAATAAAAATAAATATATAATAATGTTGATAATCGTTAATAAAAGTTTGTTAATTTTAGCTAGTAGGCCTAAATTAGTTCCGTTGTGTAACACAATCGCCAACACGATACAATTAATTGAACTAGAGGTTCATGGCCTGCTTTGAAGATAACCGTCTTAGAAAATATGATCATCAGAAGTTCCCTATAAATAAATGGACTGTTGTCATTAGAAACAGTTCGCTTAAACCAAGTTTGCCGCCCGTGAGGAGCTCCGGTTAGACCGACTGTTAACAACAACCGCTGCACTTGCGGAAGAAGTTCGCTCAGACTTCGCTAACGCTAGTAACGAACTCGTAAAGAATTCATGTCAAACCATTGACCAGTGTGTTCCAGTGGACAGTAATAAGTCGGAGTAAACCTTCCTCATATAACGTTGTTCCAGTTTCCAGAGCGAACTACGTTCAGACCTACCGTGAATAACAACCGCTACATTGCGGAATAGAAGTTCAGAACCCAACTTCCAGTTTTGGAGAATAAGAAGATAACGAGTAACTGATAGAACTAGTCATTAAGATGATAACAAGAACTCAGTAATCAGTGTTTAACAATAATAAAATATTTAACTGATGAACCATGTCTTGATTCTGTAGGCATATGGGTGATACTCCATAACGCGCACTGCTATGACCGTATCAAGCTAATAATAAAGAAAATAGTATTAATGTCGATAATATTTTGTATACATTGGTGTTTAATGTTCAAATAATTATTGTTGTGTTATTTCAGTGTAATTTTAATGCTTTAATTATGCTTATTATTGAATAATATTTGTTAGCTGGCTAGTAGACTGTTTCATTTACATAGTAAGATCGGGTAATTATAAAAGTGCGTAGTGGCTCACTAACTGAGGTCGATCTTATATCGTGACGCCAAATTGGATAATGAATGAGTAGGCATGTCCGAAAAGACAATACAGACCACCGTATCTAATTAACAGTCCTCAAATACGTTCCACTGGTAGATTCGACTTTGAAAACTTCTCAAATTTAGGTCCGAAGTTAGTCTAATCTGAATTTAATTACTCTTTGTCTGGATTTACCGCAGGCTGGTAGATTTCACTCGCCAGTACGTGAAATCCAATCTCAGCCGTGGACATTAGACCAGAATACGATCTATTGAGTACCTGGTAAGTGTAAACAAAACTGTCACATGTTAACCTCTAGAACTGTCCATTACAATTTTAAAGGTCGATTTACACCTTCTTCTTTTTTTTTTTCTTTAGATACTATTATAAATGGAAAACATATTAATTTGAGGTAACAAATCACACCTATTGGAATTATAATACAATATACAGTAATCCTAATAGTCATTGTTTTATGGTGACATCAAATCACATGGGTTTAGTTGATAAAGGCTTCTCGGAGATTTGTACATCGGTTTCGTCTGTCAATTGTTTAAAATAATAGGCCATTATTTATCATCATCATCATCATCATCATCATCATCATAATAGGTCAATTATCATCATCATCATCGTCATCATATAATAATAATAACCAGTGAAGGATATATATTTTTTTTTTAACTACATATTTGATCTATCCATGCTTTAGGTTAATCACAACCAATGACTGCTCCCCACGAGAAAACGGCACGGCGGCACTTCAACTTTGACCCACTTTTCACACCTGCCTGGGTCAGGCAAATATTGTACCTGTGGACACGAGAAACATATTTAGATCAAAGAGGAGTGGTAAAAGGAGAACAAAGATGTCTGTCACAAGGAAAGGTAAGAATATGCTACAGCCATTTTGATTCAGGTACAAATAATTATCATCTGAGCGAGTTAAATAACAATCAGATTAAATTAATTAGCATCTGAGGTTAGGTGTTACAGGCATTGTGATTTGGTTTTACTATCATACGGATGAATTAAGAGTCGTTTCGCCTCTATTCTAGTTCGTATCTGAGTCAATCATCTTTGCACCCAAGACGTTTCGCCTCTATTCCAGTTAGCCCTAGGTTATTTTACCCTTAGACCGAATAATTTTGCCCATAGACCGTGTTGTTTCACCCTTAGGCCGAGTCACTTCACCGTCTTTTCCAAGTTAGTATTCACTTCAGTTATATTATTTTATTTCAGCCTTGTTGCAGAGGTTCAAAGGCGCCAAGAAAATTAGCAAACACATTTCGAATGGAGTCTGATTACTACTACTATTACCACCACTAAAATCCACCACAACTACTACTATTACTTATACTACTAATTACTACTAATTACTTCTATTACTATTACTACTATCATATTATTATTATTAGTAGTAGTAGTAGTAGTAGTAGTAGTAGTAGTAGTAGTAGTAGTAGTAATACCACTACTACTACTATTTCTCCCCCCCCCCTCTCTCTCTATCTCCTACTATGTAATCTTTTGATCAAATAATTGTTCCAGCCCTTGTTCCACAACTGGTGTTACAATATCCGTGATATGTACTATCCTGTTCATGGATCTTACATGCAATGCATATATTGTATGCTTTATTGATATTCAGAGGGTAACACTTGAAAGTCGGTAGCCAATTTCTTCTCTGAGCAGATACCATAACATTGACTGTTCTAAAATAATATGTACTGCTTGTGTTAATGAAACTGAATCTGAATTTCACTTTATATTGGTCTGTCCATTATATAGCAAAGTTAGAAAATTAGGCCTATATATTAAGCCTTACCATAGGAAAAAACCCATCTGAATAAAACTAATTAACTTATTGAATGTCCACAGTGTCAAACGATTACGTAATTTGGGAAAATATTTATATTATGCTATGAATATTAGAAGTAGCTATGTTTGATGTATGTTTGCATCGTCCGATATGCAGTATGCTCATACTGTTTTCTTTCATGCACGCACATACACAACACACACTTTCTCACACACACAGCCCTGTTCACCTTTGTGTTTTTTATTGATGAGCTCTCCAGCTCAGTCAATTAAATATTGCAAGTGAACCAAAGTTAGGCCAATTAGGCCCCTACCCGTTTGTTAAAATGTGTTTCGAACATCGTTAAATTAAACACCATTCTTCCCACCCTTAATCGGGAAAGTGGTGTATTTCCTGTTGAATTTGACATGTTTCAAAAACATTTGTTTATACTAGTAATCAATTTCGATGACATGTTTTTGTTTACCGATCAAGTAATCAGGGTGATGTTGGTTTTAACTTCCACCTGTGTTGCTGGTAAGCACTTGTAAACCAAAAAGGGTAGCACGATATGTTTTTCGGATAATAGTTTCTCTGTGAGTAAATATTCAGCAATGGGCATCCGCAGAAAAAAAATGCAGGCGGTTGACAATGTGGGAACAGCCAAAAGACCGAGCTAATGAACAGGGTCATGACAATTTCGGAAGAGATCCCAGACGACTCTAATTCCTGTTCCAATAGTAGTAACCTGCACTAACTGAATGAACTGTTATGTTTATTTTTATTCATTTTTTATTTTCCATTTAATTATTTTTAATTTTAGATTTTCCACCCTGCGGACGCCCATTACCACTTGCTTCTATAATATCCTAACATAATGCACATTAGTAAGCTTCTAGTTGAATAGGCCTACACGCTACACAACTCTGTATTAAATATGCCTTTTGCCTGTCTATCCTTCACTCAGTTATCATTTATATATATTTTTAGAAATAATATCTTTATCTTTATTACTACTACTACTACTACCACCACCACCACTACTACCACCACCACCACTACTACTACTACTACTACTACTACTACTACTACTACTCTCCCTCACTCTCTGTCTCACTCTGTCTTTCTCTCTTCTGTATCTGTCTCACACACTCTCTCTTTGTCTCCCTCCCTCTCTGTCTCTCGGTTAAAAAAGTCAACAATACACTGACATGGATTACACCCAAGATATTTTCATATTTATACCAGCAGTGATCTTTGAGTTTTTTAGGCCAATAAAACTATTCAAATCCCTCTTATGCCCAATCTTATGCATACATTCTACATAGAGCTCATTTTGTTCATCGACATCAAGAACATTGCCAGGATAGGCATCTCTGTCATACAACACTTTAACGTGGAAATTCCAGAAGGCTTTCTTGATCTTCCAGTCATGAATTGTTGTAGAAAATAAATAGAAGTTACCCTTTTGCTGATACTGTGATGTTGGACCCCACTATAGAAGTGCATGGTATTTACTAGTGGGTATTCAGACAGTGTATCTCTGACAACTGGGGCCAGGTGACTCCATACAGCATATAGTCCATGATCAAGGGAGTCAGAAATGGAACAATTTGGAACTTGCTGCTTTCCCACATAATACACTCCAGTTTGGAGGGTAATCTGCTTCTTTTCAGCACAGAAGTGCATAATCTGAATCACTCTGTCAAGTTTTGTCACATAATTATCTGCAAAGTCAACATGAATTAGACATTAATTTTCAGACATCTGTTTTTTGTAACTTTCTGTAGTGGTCAAACTGATTTGTGATGTTAAATGAGTGTCTTTTAAATCTAAGTACATACTCATGGAAAAGATCCCACAACTGAACAACAGTGCCAGTTACTTCCTCTCTGACTGTAAATGTTACATCTTTTTTTGAGTTTTTAATTACCCTACTTTCCTTTTTAGTTCTCCACTGTGTCCATGTGATATGTTTGTTCTTGTCATGTATTTGTTTCTCAGTTGTATTTTATTTGCAGACATTGCAGTATCCATACTTGCATTTCTTTTCACGACTATCACAAACTATCATTTCAGCTATGGTTTGCAGATCACGTATTTGTAACAGCTTCAAACTGTGCAACTTATCAACTATATACTGGATATTTTTGTGTTGTTTGCACAGACATGTCTTTCTATCAAATTCAGCGGCTTTCCTGACCCAAAATGGCTTCAATCTGCAGAAAACAGGATAGCTTAAACACACTTCATAATTTTCTGACAAAAACTTTCTGTATAGATTTTAGTTTTCTTTGTTGTTTTTGCTTCATATTTCTCTAGTATTTTCTCTTCTCCCTTTCACTAAACATCACAATTGGTTTACTTAAACCTTTTTCCTTTTTAAGATCATTTCTTCTTTTCTTGTTCTGAAGATATTTTGCTCTTTTAATGGGGATCCTCATCCCTATGCTGTCGATATTGGTGCTGCTTCTCAGCTGCTGACAAGGCCATAATCTGTAATATGAATTAATCTATAATTAAATGTGTGTTAAAAAAAGAAATAATTCTACATAAAAGTTAAAAGATAATCTTGACCTATCTCTTCCAGATCTCACACAATAAATATGAAAGGTTAGGACACTAAAACAATAAATTGTACTACTACTTAATATCCCCTCTGATCCCACTTATTGGTAACAGTATCGACTAATACAGTAAAAGTATGGACTAATACAGTAACAGTATGGACTAACACAGTAACAGTATTGATATTGTCTTCACTGTTATTGTAACAGTAAGACGGTGTCAATACTGTTACCATTTGATGAGTGACAGTATGGACAGTAACAGGACAAATTTAAATAAGTATGTACTTAGGAACACACGGTCAAGGTCGTATGGAAAAAAATCTCAGTTGGTACATGATGTAATCATTGTTAAAATAATTTCGTTAAAGGTTTTAAATTTTAATTTCTAATTCTGCCATATGCAAGCATACTAACAGTAAGAATGTTCAAAATTAATATGCAAAGAAATACACTTACTTGTTCAAAGATTTTTGTTGTCTGCTCCACAATATTAACTTGCTACAGCATTCATATTATCGCCTGAAAACCACACTGTTCTATCTCCACATTTTGTAAAAATTTAGTAGAGGTGTCTGTGTGAATTTTGGGTGTTTGTTTTATGTCCATGGAAAGTTTCAGATCACAAATATGCTTACAAATAGGATATATCTACATTCATCATTGTTGTATCTCCATAAATAAAACTAAAAGTTAGTACCAGACTGTTCCAAGTACTCATCCAATAAGAACACCTTTTTTGATCACATGATCTAGAGATAGAACATTCTGGAATTGAACACTGGAATAAAGTTGCTTGGCAAGTTAACTTTTTGTTTTTATTAGTATGCATTTTCATTTACTTAACAGACATAGCATATAAATAATGCATTCCCTATTAATAGGTTTAACTAATTCTGATGTTAATGGACATATATTCTATTTAAACCTGTCACCTGAAATTTGCTGTGGAGATAGACTAGTCTGGTTCTGAACTGACAATAGACTGTTATTATGACTGCAACATGTAAAGTTCAGTGAACTGAGCAAGAATGGTGAAATGTATTACAGCATAATGTTTCATTCATACAATGCTGTCACTTTTTAAAATGTACATTGTTTCAAATGTGTAGTGTCTTAGAACATTTACACTTTAGTGCGGAGGGGGAACCAGGGGGACGCATTCCTAAATTTTTCAAATGGCCCCTCCCCAATATTGCATTTTTTTGGTATTGTTTATGAGAAAGTGATATGTAAACAAATAGAGGTGTCCTAATAAGTCAGTGAACCGTTTTTCTACTCCAGGTCTGCCCATGTGGTTAAGACATCTGATAATGCGTTCCTTTTGGAAATTTTAATCAATTAATTATATTAATTTTTAATTCATTAACAATTATTTTTAATTAATTGATTAAATAATTAATATAGTCATATATGTTATAGGTTAATATCTTAATTATTTGATTACTTAGTAAGTAATTAATAGATTAATATATTAATTATTATATATTAATGCAGAAACACAAACTATTCCGAATTTAAGAGGGCACCATCACTGCATTTTCACTGTTAGTGAAACTTACTGGTGGTTTTCTTTCCTTAATTTTTGTGGTCTTTATCATGTAGACCTATGTGGCGCAAGTATAATCACAAATAAATTAGTTTCATGGTTCATTGAATGATATTTTTCTCTCAAATCCAATAGTAAATGACCAAGTATTTAGCTTTTTCAATTTCAGCTCTGTATAAAGATTTACATTAACAAATATATATTTGTTTTCTTTAAAAAATGCAATACCAACAAATACATAACAAATTCAAGACATTAGTATTCAACAAAATCAGTATAAACACTATTAAAGCACTTGGAACAATATGGAACTCAAAAAGATGTCACAAAATGTTTTCTCTCTAAACCATAAAATGGCAATTTTGAAAAATAAACGCATGCTGTTGTTTGAAAACAAGTGTTTCTGATATCTGAACACTATTTTACATATACCTGTGAAATATCTTCATTATGTATTCATATGAAATTAAAATGTAAGACTGTAAACTTTCAGTTAGCTGTTCCTCAAAATTAGTTTTTCTGGAGATAGAACACTTTATTTCTCAGGCGACAAAACAGGAAGTGGAAGATTCTCTGTAGGAAGTACATCATCAGCAAGTTCAGAGAGCACCAATTATGAAACATTTTGTTATGTTGGTAACAGTATCGACATAATTATAATGAATTCCTAAAATAAAATTAACAAAAATAAACTTTAATCATAATACTAATATTTAGTATATCTTCAACGTATTCATGCTGAAAAGGGTAAAGAAGACGTATTTTTTCAAACACACAATCAACTTTTCTAATGTCACCCCTTGCAAGGGACATGAGATTTTCGGCATAATTTCTAAAATAAATTATTGATTTTGTTTTAAATAATGTTTAAAATATGTTAAATTTATGTGTAGTTTCACACATTTATGTTAGAGAAATATTCTAGTGAAAGTTTAGGAAGAAAAACGTATTTTTTTCATATACTTTAGGACTGGGACCCAAAATTTTACCTTTTTTTTTATTATTGACCCTTAAACGCATAGCAAATAAAACATAGGACGGAGCAGAGAGCTTTGCATGTCTCCATCATCACGTCATGCCCGCGGCTTCGTGTTTACACGTGAATTAACTTCAGCCCTGAAGCTATATTTACTGTTGTGACTAACGAAAGACCGCTAGCTCTCGCTTTCTAAACATAAAGTTGCCGTGAGTGTTAGCCTAATTTTAATGAAAGTACTCTAAATAGGTTACAATTCCATACACTCACGAAGTGTGTTGTGATCCATTTGTAATAAATTACACAGTTTAATTTGTGTGTGAGAAGTATCAATTCTGTATTAATATTGTGAAGTGGATTGTATAATAGAACTAGGAAGAATCGATGATAATTATTATGAAATTATAATTAAAAAATACTCGTTACAATCCCAGATCCTCAAAGTGTTTTGTAATCTTTTTTGTAACAAATTTTAAATCGTTTGTGAAAAGTGACAATTCTGTAATATATTGTGAAGTGAATTAAATAACAGAACTAACAAGGATCGATAATTGTTATGGAATTCCCTTTGTATGGATACTTTTATTGTTTATCATTAAATGTATTATTTATTAATATATATCATTTTAAATATCAACTGTCTGTCTCTCTGTCTGTCTGCAGTAGCGTAATTTGGAGGGTGTGTGATGGGTGATTCTTTCATCATATTTATTGTGCATAATAAACGATTAAATAAGGTAAATAAGGCAGGAACAAGTATTTTGTTTAACAAGGCACTCAGCACAGTTTTGTTTTACGGGTATATTGCGCCAGACATATGGTTATGAACCATATTGATAGAACAGAAACCCGCTTCTGTCACATAAGGGAGCCAATGGGGTCTCACTATGTGAATGGGTAGGCTCCCCCATAGTTACAACTCTGTATGTATGTATAATTATCCATGTTATGAACACAATGAAATCTGGAAGAAGTTCTGAATAGTATCTCTCCGTTGGTAGTTTACCAAATACCATCCTGCCAATAACATCCTATCGACTTACATACGGTTATTGATTGTGTTTATGGTTTTGTCATTCAAATGTCTTGGTTCGAAGATCGAGGTGCAGCCACAAACTTTGATACCGCATTTCAGTGATTCTCCAATGTCATTGGTGACAAATTTAATGTGACTGGACTTGTTGTCATAAAGTTATGTTTTCATGTTTTATGTGACCATTTAATTGCTGTAATTTTATTTGCAGCAGTGGTCGTGCACTAGACTGTAACGGTATTAATGTTTAAAGATGTGTTTGTGTATGGGGGGGTTTGTGAGAGAGAGGCAGAGATAGAGGGGGAGAAGGCAGAGAGAGCGAAAGAGAGAGAGAGATTTGGGATAAAGAGAAAACAGAAACAAAGTGTGTGTCAGAGAGAGAAAGAGAGAGAGAGAAGATGAGAGAGAGGAGAGAGGAAAGATAAATGAGAGAGAGAGAGAGAGAGAGAGAGAGAGAGAGAGAGAGAGCGGGTGAGACTGAGAGTGTTAAGGATGCTTCCTGTTATCTCAGAAATACAAAAGCAGACACTAACTCGCTGCAGATTGTCAGTTATTTGAAGTCTGAAGTGTTGTAGTACGTGTACATGTATCTGTATTATGTATTTCGAAACGTTTCATGTATCAGTTATAGTCCCATATGGTACTAATGTCATATACGTCATTTCACTTGGTGGTGTACATCGTACATCAGTTATAACCACACATGTGATAGTATGATAATCTGTGTGATTTTATTTGGTGTTACGCTACGCAATCTGTAGCCCCCATATACTACCTTGAACCTCTATGAGAATTTATTAGGTGGTTTTCATCTAGCATCAGTCATAGCCCTATATACTACCATGTGGTGGACTCTATATGATTTTACCTGGTGATATATACCTATATCAGTTATAACCCCACACAGTACTATTAATAGTCGTCTATATGATTTTACCTGGTGGTTTACACGATTTAACAGATACAATCCTGTTACGGGTGACCCCAACCTTACGGACAGAACTGGTATACTCTTGTCACTCAACGAGCCCCCAACTCGTTTTATGAAAACAAGTAAACATTAATTAATTAGAACTGACTAGTTAGTTAATATCCAGATATAAACAACACAACTAA